>WBNM01011232.1:9592-21390 GCA_013399055.1 Ramphastos sulfuratus | reverse complement strand
TGCAACTCATGGGGCTGGCTACATACAGTAGCTTCAGACAGTACCCAAATGCTTTCAGGGAATTCTGTTACTGTCTTGTCAGCCACTGAGGCTTCTGATTCTTCCCAGGCTGCTGGGGAAAGGAGGCAGACAAGCTCTGACCTGGTCCTGATTTCTCTGGATGATCTGTGTATCTCCAGGACTGAAAGCCAGGCAGGAGGCTTTCAGGTGCAGGCAGGATGCAATGCCATGTGCAGTCTCAGCACAGATGTCATGCTGTCTATGCAGGCCAATTGCATGGAGGCATTTAGAGCCTGCTCCTGGTAAAGTGGACACAGGCAGTTTCCAGGCAGCTCAGGATACAACAAGGCAGTAGCAGCAGTAAGCAAGCACAGATAGAATGCAGAGCACAGAGACAAGGGCAGAGCATGGATACAAGGGCAGAGCACATTGTGTCACCTGCTCATCTCCTTTTATCAATACAGCTCAAGACTAATGTGCCTTTGGACACAGAATAGCCAATCAGAATGGCAGTTAGCCAAGCCTGACCATATCAGGTGAAGCCATAGGCTTGCTTTCCCCTTTTTAGGGCAGAACACAGCCCTGCACAAGGCAGGCACAAGCTGAGCCTGTGTACCTTGTTTACCACAGCATGCAAACAAGTCTGGGCAAGCCACAGACCTTAGACTCAGGGGCTTCAGGTGCTTTGTCCTGTTTGCCATGGGTGCTTCTCCCCAAAACAGAAGGAGGGGGAGCTGGGCAACATATCTGTATAAGCCTATTTTGGCCTGCTTAGGCCTACCACGACAAGGGGCTGCCCATCACATCAAACCTAAACACCAGACTGCACATGTCTGAGAAGCACTGGCAATGTGCCTATCATCAGAGCTTCGGTCTCCAGCAGCAGCTTTGAGCATATGCCACACTACCAAAATCCTGTCCAGTGAAGCAAACCAGGCTCTTTTGTTTAATTATTTCATTTTAACATAATAATTAAGCCATATATGCATTATTATTTGCATTATTTTACTTCTCCCTTCAAAGCAGTCATTGTAGTCCTCATTTATTTTCTCTCCCATAGCAATGCAGTTCCTGCTTACCTCTGTGTATAATCCCAATGATGCCAAAGAGAAAAGTTCTAAACAGTAGATGTGGAAGGGATTGCCTGGGGTCTTCTGATGATGTGCAATGTTTGGCTTCTGCCATGTTTGTGACTGGTCATAACTTAGATTAAGAAGGTGAGACTTTCTGAACTGGGGAAACTTTCCTGGTGCATGAATGTGTAAGTTTCTTCATTCTCCTCTGAGGCAGATGTTTCAGTTGGTGAGTAAATATGGCAGCATCGCAGTCCTCTTGGACTGTGTGCTTCCAGTTTGAAGGACTAGAGAGTTGCTTCCAGTAAAGTTATTAAAAGTAACTATAGAAAGCAGCCTTCTTGCCTCTCAGCTTGGAGTCTTGCTGCAGAAGTCTGTGTCTTTAGGGAAAGATGATCCCTAACAGTCTTCAAAGTTAAAAGTGATTGCTTCGCAGTGACTCTTCCAGAATGCATCTGTCTCCATCCCATGAAGGTGACCCAGGAAGGGAGACCTGACCCTTTCCTGGGTGCTGTGTGGAAGTTTCTCTGCCGTTTTCTGCACCTAGTGCCAGTACCTCTGCTTAGTGCATGACTTTTGTGGGTCCCATTTAGAAGTGTTTCATTCTCCTCACATATAAAACACCAAATGTACAAAGCTAGCTCCGAGTACTGCCTGCATAAATAACTGCTGCCTCTGTGCCCAGCTGGATAATTCTAGATACATACACTTAACTTTGTAGACAAATTCCTAGATCTACAACCACAAATGTTACAAGAAGCTGAAATTCCACCTCTTTTTAAGATATAGTGTTTCCAGATCAAATCCATGTTGCAATCCCATTGTAAGTCTCACATTTTTTTCTTACCAAGCACTTATCCTGACCTCATTGTTCCTTGCCAAGGCTTGGCCTTGATGCCTCCTATTTAAAAAAAAAAAAAAAAAAAAAAGCAAGCAAAGAACACAAACTCTTCAAGTTAAAACTCTGGGAATATTTCAGCCTACAGCTCAGTGAAAAACCTTTCTCTGAACCAAGGAACCTCTCTTGGACCACTGAGGATTGACCAGAGGGGCCAATTAGCTGTTGCCCAGGCACACTGATTGAGTGTCAATAATTTATCAATTCAGAGAGCAGGCAGGTTTGTTGCTGCTGGTTTGAAATTAAAGTGCCAGTTCTCAGAAAGACTGTCCCCAGCCTTCTGAATTCATCAGACTGCAACAGGGCTGAACCCATTGAGGATCTAACACAAATAGGCACATCATATTTTCAAGCCTGTTACTTCCAAAACTAAAATTTAGCTCACCATTGATTAGCTATCCATATTCTTTATATAGCAAAATAGGTACTTTGTTGGGTTTGGGGCTTGTTTTTTGTTTTTTTGTTTTATTTCCAGATAGTATGGGGTGGGGGGTGGGGGTGGAGGTTATCTGTTAGCACACAGATCAGCTTTACAGGAAAGGCAGGCACCTAAACAAGCTCTTTTCTGCCTCACTACAGCAGCGACCAACAACTTAAAACATTTTTTCTGCCTCACTACAGCAGCAACCAACATCTTAAAACATTTTTTTTATCTCCTTCTGTCTGCACACTGTGTGGATTTTCTGCCTGTCTGAGAAATAAGTTCCTTTGAGATGCCACAGATTGCTTTTGCATTGATGGAATGTTATTTGATTGGGTATAGTTTGTTACCCATACAACTTATTGAGTACTGAATTCAGTTTTGGGCTCCTCAGTTTAAGAGAAACAGGGATCTGCTCAAAGAGAGTCTAGCAGAGGGCTATGAGGATGATGAGGGGACTGGAGCACTGGCTGGTGGGGAGAGGCTGAGGGACCCAAGAGAGCCAATGGCATCCTGGCCTGGATCAGGAATCTTGACCTGGATCAGTNCTGCCTGGGATAGGACAAGGAGCAATGGATGGAAGCTGCAGCACAGGAGGTTCCAGCTCAACACAAGGGGAAACTTCTTGACTGGAAGGGTCCCAGAGCACTGGCACAGGCTGCCCAGAGAGGCTGTGGAGTCTCCTTCTGTGGAGCCTTTCCAGGCCTGTCTGGATGTGTTCTGTGTGCCCTGAGCTGGATTGTCTGGTCCTGCTCTGGCAGGGGGCATGGACTCAATGATCTCTTTGGGTCCCTTTCAACCCCTGGCATCCTGTGAGCCTGTGACTGTCCATGCAGACAGAGGACAATTAGCACAGGTGTCAGAGACTTCCTGTCCCCAGAGAGGCCACTTCTGCTCCCTGCTGAACAAAGTGTTCATCCACTGCCAGAACTGGGGGCAGATTTCAATGCATTCCAGGATTCAGCAGGCCACCATTAATTAGCTGGGTTGAATTTACTTACTCATAGGTCAGTAAGGATATCTCACCCAAAGATTTTTGAGCTATACTACATAGAAATCTTTCTTTTTTTGGCCATTGAGCTGACTGAGCCTGCACTTGTGCTTTTTCCAGCTGATTTTTCCAAACTCATTCTTTTTTTCCTCGGAGCCTGTGCAAAAGCCCATCATGCTTTCATGCTGATCATTTGAGAACCAATTAAAGTGCACTTACAAACTCCTAACATTCATTTTGCATGCAGGCAATCACTTCTTTGGCCACCACTGAAGATCCTCTCCAGCACTGAAGATCCTCTCCAGCAGTAAAATGTGACAGATGTTCACCCTAAAGCCTGTGGAGATTATAAAAATGAGTGAGTGACAGTCCTGATCCAGAAGCCTCACCAAAGAATTAAGATAAATAAGTTCCAAAACTATTGCTTGTTTAATATTATAGATCTGTGGTGTCCTAAAAAGCCACTGCAGGCAACAGCTTTCAGGAGCACAGCCAGCTCTGGATGTGCAGTTGATGGGTCCAGTATAGTCTAAGTGTTTTCTGAAGGAGCTTCCACTTAGTAAGAGACATGAAATCTTGCATCTCTTTAAATAGACTACCCAAAAGAAACTGATTAAACCTGAAGGCACAGTAATGCTTTCCTGAAGCTACTGTATCTTGTTATCTCTGGCAGACTGGCTCTGGTTATTATGCTCAAGCCCAGGATGAGACCTGACTAAACTCATTTTCATGAGGTGTAAAAATAATGAGTTTAGCTCAGTGCCACAGAGATCCCTGTACTGCTGACTCCACAAAGGTTCTATTCATATCTCACAGCTAGAAGATAAATCTGCTTTAAAGTAAGCATTTGGGGTTGGTTTTTTTTTTAAGGGGGTTGGATGGGTGTAAGGCTATGTCTTTTCCCATCAAAATCAAAAGTTAACTTGGAAATATACAAGAGAACGTAAATTAAATTTGGGGAATATCATTTCACAATCCATCCTGATGCATATAATTGCCATAGGTAGAAAATACATCTGTGGTGAAGAAGTGGAAAATTGGAACATTATGGAGTTTCCAGTAGGCTCCCTTGTCAGGGAATCCAAACTAGTCTTTAGTAAATTCCTGAGAAAGCATGAAGAGATTTCTCCTCCTAAAAAAAAAGTGCTGAGCAAGTGAAAACGGAGCCAGAACAGACACTGCCACTTTGCTGTAAGGATTTAGATATGTTATTTGATTTGATTTCTGCAAAGACAAAACTAAACACTGATGGCAGCTGATTCTCCCTGGAGCATTTGGTAATCTAGATTAAGTAAATTTAATACAGAATGTAAAATAAAAGGCTTTGAATGAAAAATTGTTCCATACTGGTGGTCAGACTCAATTATCTGGACAGATTCACAGCACACAATACTCTAGTTAGACTATGGCTGAGTTTACCTCCTCTAACAGCAGTGCAGGGCACCCATGTGTGACAGGATTTTAAATTAACCAGCCAAAGCCATGCAACCAATCATCTGTGGCAGCAGGGAGCTCAGCAGGTCCTAACTGACCTGGGTGTTTGCCCAGTGTTTGGAAAGATATTTCAGGCTAGACACCCTGATGAAAAGTCTCTCTGCAGCCTTCTTGTAGCATCCCTTCAGCTATTGGCAGGTCCCACACAAAGTCTTCTCTAGGCTGAACAATCTCAGCTCCCTCAGCCTGTCCTCACAGCAAAGGTGCTCCAGCCCTTGGATCATCTTTGTGGCCTCCTCTGGACTTGTTTCAGCAGAAAACTTCCTCCACTTCTCATGCCACCCCAGGGCTCTCTCTTGGCATCTCAGTAGGAGACTGGGATGGCACCCAAGGGACCTTCCCTGCACAGAATCACAGAATTAACCAGGTTGGAGAAGACCTCCACGGTCATCCAGTCCAACCTATCACCTCACCCTTCTAATTAACTAACCCATAGCACTAAGTGCCTCATGCAGCCTCTTCTTAAACACCGCCAGGGATGGGCACTCCACCTCCTCCCTGGGCAGCCCATGCCAATGTAAAGCACTCTTCCTGTGGAGAACTTCTTCCTAGCATCCAGCCTGAGCCTGCCCTGGCACAGCTTGAGGCTGTGTCCTCTAATGCTATCCCTGGGTGCCTGGCAGCAGAGCCCAACCCCAGCTGGCTACAACCTCCCTTCAGGTAGCTGCAGACAGCAATGAGGTCTGCCTTGAGCCTCCTCTTCTGCAGGCTGCACACCCCCAGCTCCCTCAGCCTCTCCTCACAGGGCTGTGCTCCAGGTCCCTCCCCAGCCTTGCTGCCCTTCTCTGGGCACCTTCCAGTCCCTCAACATCTCTCTTGAATTGAGGGCCCCAGAACTGGACACAAATGCTCTCAAATACATAGCCACAAGAATCTGGAGGAGACCACAACCCCCAAAGCACTGACCCTAGTGAGTTAGCAGCTGTACCACATACTGGGTAAGCAGAGCCTTCAAGCACTGCAGCCAGCCAAACAACCTCTGTCTAATCAGAGCGCCAAGAGCTTGATGGCCCTTACCCTGCTCTCATGGATTCACAGGGCTGTGTTGTCAATGTCTGTCTGTACCACAAGACTGTGGGAGAGAGAACTGTTTCAGCATGTTCGTCCAAAGACACGAGACCTATAATTTTACACCAAATTGGCTCTAATTGCCAGCAAAAACATTGCCTCTGCTGAGGCTTCCTCTGAGGGCTTGCCTTGGCTGCACAGCAAGTCAAACCCTCCCACTGTCCACAGAGTAAAGCCCTCTGACCTAGGGCTTTAAATACAAGCTAATTTATCTGGCTAGGATTACCTGCTGAGAAAGCCATTGAGAATTAATGATCTGTCCTTTCCACTTCCCAATGCTGAAAGGCAGACTGGGAAGCACAGGAGCAGACTCCAGTTAGAGCTGGGTGGAATGAAAGCAGCAGAGAGAAGTGCCTGCAAAGCCACAGGGAGACATTAATAGGCGCCAGTACCCAAGGCACTGGTAGAAGTTGCTGAAGGGAAACTGTGCTGAGGCACCAGAAGGTATCTCTGCAGTTTAAAATAACTTTTTCAGCTGCAGGAGAGGAAGAACAGTGCACTGCTCAGACCATTAGAAAACCTGGATTTGAGCAAGTATTCTGCCAGGGATTTTCCTGAGGCAGTCAGTTGGCTTTTTTTTTTATTATTATTATTTTATGTCTCAGAGACACAAAACGTAGCTGCAGTGCCTTGGCTCCTCCATTTGCAAAACTGGGAGTGACAGTTCTTCACTTCTTCACACAATGCAATAAACACTGTGTCTTGCTGTCATGTTATGGGAACAAGAGCTGCAGAAGCATCCCAGCCAACATGCTTTTTCACTTACTAACTAATATGCTTTGGTTTAAGGGAGCAAGGTTTTTTTTCTCTATTCATCTTTCTCCAAAGAGAAGAGATCTCAGTGTCCATTAAAACCTGCAGAGTACAGAATTACAGATGGTCTGGATTGGAAAGGACCTCCAAAGGTCATCCAGCCCATCCCCCCTGCAGTCAGCAGGGACATCCTCCACTAGACCAGGCTGCCCAGAGCCTTGTCCAGCCTCACCTTGAATATCTCCAGGGATGGAGACCCAACCACCTCCCTGGGCAACCTGTTTCAGTGTTTCACTACCCTCATGGTAAAAAACCTGCTCCTAACATCCAATCTAAATCTACTCTTCTCTAGTTTGAATCCATCACCCCCCATCCTCTCACTGCAGGCTGTTGCAAACAGTTACTCTCCACTCTTCTTGTAGCCCACTTCAGGTACTGGAAGGTTGCTATTAGGTCTCCCCAAAACCTTCTCTTCTCCAGGCTGAACACCCCCAGCTCCCTCAGCCTGTCCTTGCAGCAGAGGTGCTCCAATCAATTATTTTTATGGCCCTTCTCTGGACCTGCTCCATCAGGTCCATGTCCTCCCTGTGTTGATGGCTCCAGAGCTGGGCACAGTACTCCAGGTTTTTATCATTAACAGATTGCCCTAAAGTGAAACTGTAAAATGATAACATTCTTTATTAATATAAGGGAGCTATAGAAACTCCCTTTAAATATGATACAGACACTTAAAGTTCAGAACCTAGGGGAAAGAAATTGCAGGTGACAGAACTTGCTCTCTTAAATACCTGTCTTTTGAGTGGCTGTCCCCAAGGATCACTGTCTTAAAGTGAATGCCCAAGAGGAAGAATGCCTTGACAATGGCACTGTTTATGCTTTTAGTTTTCCTAAGTAAGCACAGAAACCCTTCAGCTTCAATGAACTGACCAAAGAATGAGTAAAGGATTTAATGATTGATTAATGATGTCTTTGCTTTGGGACAAGCTCTGGAATGTCAGAGAAATATGTGCAATAAAGCAGGGATGTGGTTGGGAATATTTCATAAGAAAAGGTTAAGCATACTCTGGCTTGTTTGTTTTTCTCTAAAAAAAAATTGTCATGTGCCATCCAAGGCACATAAATCCTTACTTCAGGTTGCATTTGCTTAATGGTTTGAAGCCTCAGTACCAGCCAGGAAGGTGTTACTGAAGCTATTATTAAACTTGAACTATAGTGAAGCATCAGCTAGAAATGTAGAGAAAATAATGTGACAGAGATTGAGTTCACTGAGAAACCACTGAATTGGTTGTGGGAATTAATGAGGCAGGAATTATAAAATTTGTAGTTATTTTATTTCCAAAAGCCCTGCCCACAACTCTATACAAATTAGTTAGGTTGGGTTCAAATTCGTTGGGGAAGATCTTCACAAGGATGCTTATAGGGAATTTAGTAATGCAGGAAAGTCAGAAAGTGGGAAAAGGTTTGCCACAAAACAGCTTTGCCACACTTACAGCTAGANGTTTCACACCCCATTCAAACCTCCGGGGCAGGGACTTGGGTGTGCCCTGCCACAACCACCTAGACATTCTAGACTGTTCACATATCAAACAGGATTAAAACATTACTTTTCAGGGTGTATGGGCGTGGTGGTAGTGGAATTTTAAAAACTAGTAACTGAAGAATATGTTAAATTGTCTCCCAAATGGAGATTTGCACACAGGCTTGCTGAGTGTACAGCACAGAATCTCCTGCTGTGTTGTGCTTTCAGCTAACAGTATCAGCCAGTGTCCAGGCAGTCAGTGGCTGTGTGTCATCTGACTTGGCTCAAGCCCTAGGCATCTACATGGATGTGGTCCATCAACAGCCGAGTTTGCTCCTGTGCTGTTGGAAGCTGGATGATGTCATTTGACTTTCATAGCTTTGAAGTAGTTTGACAGCCTTGGATGAAAAAGAAATAGATAAATGTGGAGCCAGGAGTAAGAAGTGGAAACCTACTGAGGATTTCTGCTTGCTTTGTGCTACTGATTGCTCCTCCAAGGCAGTCAGTGCCCTGTTACACCCAGCTAAACTACTGTTTAGCTTTGCATCACTATGAAAATGCCAATCCCTAAGGTAACTTACACAGAATGAAACATACATTACTTTTTACTTCTAGATGGCCTTATAGTCAAATTGACATTCACAGGCTCACAGGATGTCAGGGGTTGGAAGGGACCCAAAGAGATCATCCAGTCCAACCCCCCTGCCAGAGCAGGACCAGACAATCCAGCTCAGAGCACACAGAACACATCCACACATCCCTTGAAAGGCTCCAGAGAAGGAGACTCCACAGCCTCTCCGGGCAGCCTGTGCCAGTGCTCTGGGACCCTTACAGTAAAGAAGTTGCCCTTGTGTTGAGCTGGAACCTCCTGTGCTGCAGCTTCCATCCATTGCTCCTTGTTCTGTTGTAAATGCCTACATGGAGTGGGGGAATAAATGAAATAAAGTCTTCAAGTTTTCACTTATTTTTCACCTCCTAGAATATAAATGAGACAAGGAAATGACGGAAGTCTGATTAAGTGTATTTCAGTTTTCAAAAGAAGGTGGGCTTCCGTAACTCCAGCTTTGTGCAGATGTCTGCTTGTAAGTGGAGTGTCCTTCCTGATTCTACATTTCCCATTCTGCATATCTTAACCTTGAACTGGCAAGAAAACACACCTCAGCACTTCACTCTGAAGGCAGGATCACTTACTGAGCCCTCTGATGCTTCATGTCCCGCAGGAGATTCCGTGAGGATTACATTTCCTCAGGTAGGTCTCAGTTTAGGTAAGCTTGCATGGCTCTAGCTTTAAGTCCATCCTGAAGGGCTGCAGAAATGAGAATATATATAAAGATGTTTTCAAAAGTGTAAGACTTGTACCTGCTGGCAGCAATAAAGCAGCAAGCAGTATGTGCTAGCTAGGAACAGGAGGTTCTTCTCTCCAAGGTAGAGAAAAGCCAACTCCTGTGTGCATTCCCAGGTGAGGTGGTGGAGCCCTGTCCTTTCTCCCAGAATTATAGAGACAAGGCAGTGCTCTACAAGTGCATTCTGAGCATATCCTGCTCACTTCTCTTTCCCTTCCATTCTTCTGCTTCCATCTTCACAGACCAGAAACACAGAATCAGATCTGGTTTTATGGTAAGTCTCTGATCTTCATGACACTAAGTTCTAGACCAGGATCTGCCTGCAGCACAAAACCAAACCTCAGACCTTGAGATCTGGCCCATGTGCCATCAAGTGTGGGGGAATTTGTCAGTGTTTGTAAATATAAACTGTGCTTCCACCTAGTCTTAAAATAGGCATATCCAGATATGCTCTGAGGTCCTTTTATTAGTGTAGCAAAGTGAAATAAAAGAATTACTCCGAATTATCCCAGATTACTGTGCCACAAAAGTCACTTTTCAACAATCTGTTCTTTATTGTTGATCACCTAAACACTGGCTTTTAAAGGCTGAGTTTTGAGACAAATTCTAAGGGTTTGGTTTGGGTTTTTTCATACAACAACATGCCTGCAGCACAAAACCAAACCTCAGGCCCCGAGATCTGGCCCATGTGCCATCAAGCATTGGGGAATTTGTCAGTGTTTGTAAATATAAACTGTGCTTCCACCTAGTCTTAAAATAGGCATATCCAGATATGCTCTGAGGTCCTTTTATTAGTGTAGCAAAGTGAAATAAAAGAATTACTCCAAGTTATCCCAGATTACTTTATCGTGCCACAAAATTCACTTTTCAACAATCTGTTGTTTATTGTTGATCACCTAAACACTGGCTTTTAAAGGCTGAGTTTTGAGACAAATTCTAAGGGTTTGGTTTGGGTTTTTTTCATACAACTAACCCAAGGAACTTGGGAAAAAAAAGGAGAAAAATCCTTGTCATTAATATTTTTCTTTTCCATTCCCCCCCCTGCTTTGTCCACTGGGCTGCAGAGGAGATCACCCCCTTAACAGAAAGAAAAAGCATATGGCAACTTGCCATACCTACAGAGCCTTCAGGCAAAATGCAGCACTTTTTTGGGACTGTCAAGGACTGAATAAATCAGAGATAAGTGGGTTAAAATGTCAGTACCCACTGGGACCAAAATAAATCTACCATTTTTTTTTTTTCCATCCAAGTGAAATCCTAACTGCAGTACCACCAACATTTCAGTCACTCATTTAGGAAGGCAACAGAAAACTCTTAGTGACTAATTTGAGAGTTTATAAAAAGAGGAGGAAAAAAAAAAAACCAACACAAACACAAGTTGTTGGCTTTTTTTTTTTTTCCCTCTCTTCATTGTGTTAAGCCTGTGGAAGTCATCTTGTGCAAAAGGTCAGATAAGAGTGATGTGAAAGATGGCGTTAAAAGGCTTTCAAACTTTGTTTATTAATAGATATAACCCTTTCACCTCTGCTACATCTGTCACCACCAGGTTAAACATCATCTATCTTACTGGTCACCTGACTTCTTGTTATTAGTACAGGAAAGATGCCACAAACCTGCTGAACAGTCACAAACCCATTACACACAAATGCAGGAGAAAAATTGCCTGAGCTCTGCTAATAAAACATAACCTAACATGGACTAACTCAAGGCGCTGAGGGTAGCCTCTGGCTCTAAAAGCATTCACCAGGCCATTGATCATTGAAGACAACACGCAGTGACCTCACACAAACACAATGTAAACTCCCAAACTCATTGATGGCATTCCCAGCCCTCTGCCCAAATTTATATTGCCTCTCTGTAAACTGTTTGACATAGGCAGTGAAAGATGGAAGCAGAAAAGAGCCTCCTCGGTACGATGAGCATACCACCAAATGCAGCTGGACGCAAGTGAATTAACTTGTGGCTTACTTTGATGTTCAAAGAAGTCTCAGGCCAAGAAGTGTGTTAACAGAATTTTGGTAAGGTACTTGGGAGTCTATTTTTCCTTTTGGATAGCCCAAGCTTGTGCTAAAGTATCACAATTCTCTTTTTTGAGGAGGTGAAAGAAAAAAAAGGAAGAAAGGAAGAAAGGAAGAAAGGAAGAAAGGGAGAGAGGAAGGGAGGAAGGGAGGAAGGGAGGAAGGAAGGAAAGAAAGAAAGAAAGAAAGAAAGAAAGAAAGAGAAAGAAAAAAAAAAAAA
>WBNM01011231.1:0-130620 GCA_013399055.1 Ramphastos sulfuratus | reverse complement strand
GTCCCTTCCACCTCCCACCATTCCGTGACCTCATGGCTGCTGGAGACAGTGCGCTTGGTGAGGGCTTGGTCCTGTTCCCACCCACCTCACCCAGCTGCTTCCCTGAGTCCAAAGTGAGCCTGAGCAAGTCCAGGTGCCCCTAAACCAGGCACACACTTATTTAAACACTTAGAGCCATTAAGAACAGATACAAACCAACAAACTCAGCACCTAAGGGCCTCTGCCTGCTTGTTACTAATCACAAGCTGACTTTCCTCTTGGACACACTTCTGCTTCCCCTCTGCTCTCGTCAGACCCTACCTGGAGTGCTGCACTCAGCTCAGAGGCCCAGCACAAGAAGGACATCGAACTGTTGGAGCAGGTCCAGAGTAGGCCACAAAGGTGATCAGAGGGCTGGAGAACCTCCCCTGTGGTGACAGGCTGAGAGAGCTGGGGCTGTTCAGCCTGGAGAAGGCTCCAGAGAGGCCTAATAGCAGCCTGCCAGCACCTGAAGGGGCCCTACGAGAAAGCCAGGGATGGACATTTCACAAGGCCTTGTAGAGGTAAGATGAGGAGCAACAGATTGAATCTGGGGGGGGGGCGGGGAGAGATTTAGACTGGAGATTAGGAAGGAATTCTTTACAGCGAGGGTGGTGAGACACAGGAACAGGTTGCCCAAGGAAGCTGCAGAGGCTCCAAGCCTGAAGATGTTGAAGGCCAGGTTGGATGAGGCCTTGAACAACCTGGGCTAGTGGAAGGTGTCCCTGCCCATGGTAGGGAGGTTGGGACTAGATGATCTGGGTCCGGTGCTGTTCGACATCTCTATCAATGCCATTGCTGAGGGCACAGACAGAGTCTGCTCAGCNCTGGCACAGGCTGCCCAGAGAGGTTGTGGAGTCTCCTTCTCTGGAGACTTTCAAGGCCTGTCTGGATGTGTTCCTGTGTGCCCTGAGCTAGATTGTCTGGTCCTGCTCTGGCAGGAGGGCTGGACTCAATGATCTCTTTGGGTGCCTTCCAACCCCTGAGATGCTGTGATCCTGTGATCTTTATGGTCCCTTCCAACCCAAACAATTCTATGGCTCTGTGAATCTATGATTTTGTGATTCTTTCCTGTGATTCTGCTGAGGAACATCACCACTAAAACCTAATGCTAGGCCTGACATTACAACTTCTCCCATAGGCTTTCTCTGTAGCGTTATCCACAGAGGGTGGCTTCATGTTGAATCCCTGGCAGAAGCTCCTGCTCCAGTTGGGGATGTCCCTGCTTACTGATGGGAGTTTGGACTAGGTGACCTTGAAAGCTCCCTTCCAATCCAGTGTATTCTATGATTCTACGTTTGTCCCAAGCCTTGCTGTGTTTTGGTTTCTGAGTAACTCCCAGCGTGTACAAGAAGCATCCCTCTGAACCACGCAGCTTGCATAGCTTGTAAAAATTACTTCTAAATCTTACATTTCCCTTGCAGCTCATCTATTATTTGTGGGGAGAGCAGAAAGTTGGGTTGTTGGGTTTTTTTTTTTTTTGCATGTGTGTGTGGTTTGTTTGGGGTTTTTTATATATTTTTTTTTTTTTTAATTCCTGTCTGTCTTCCATTAAACTAAAGAACTCTATAAATCAATAATAACCTTTTAGAGATGAACCTCTTTGTAATTATGCCTCCAAAGCCAGGTAATTGTTTGCATATTTTTATAGAGAAATAAAGAAGGGAAACATGTGTTCGGTGTGATTGAACTGGAAAAGGAGAGGGAGGGGGAGAGGAAAGAAAAAGAAAAGAAAAAAAAATTTTGAAACTGGTTATCAGCACCCATTACATTCACACTTTTCATCAGCATTTTATATTACTTGTGGCCAATTAATTTCTCCTGCAGAGGAATCGAATCACTCAAGCAGACAACGGGAGCCACAGCGGAGAGGAGAAAGTAGAGTCTCTCAATTGGGATCTGATTTGGATTTTATTACAATATGGTCTTTATTAAGGATAATAATCTACAACCTCTGAGTTAAGGGAATGGTTGATTTCAGTCAAATCAATCTCTGTGTATCTCTCTGATGCCTGGGTGACATTTCCCAACAGGAAGGGGCTAAGAGCCCAAACGGGAGTGATCTCCCATTAAGAAACAACACAGACATCTTGAAGGCACTTGGTTTGTAGAATAAGATGACAGCAACCAGAGCGCCCTGGGGCACTTTTCCAGGATGCCTACTCCCTGTGTGCCAGCCATCTGGGTTCGTTTAAAGTCCCTGCCTGCCTCTGTGTGTGTGTGTGTGTGTGCACACGCGTGTGCGAGGGGTGGGGTGGGGGGACAGTCTCAGGTTGCAGGCTTCAGTGTGGGCTGTGCTGGGGGCTAAAACTTCCCGCCTGGACCTTCTCAAATCCGCCAACATCATCTGCTGGTCCCTCCAGAGGAGCAATTTCAGCAGGACCAGCTGCAGGGGGGATGTTCAGCGTATTCTTTATTCAAAGTGAAAGATGCTAAGCAGGAAATTTCAGGAGCCCTCTTGTTCAGAGAAAGAGAAAGGAGGATCAGGGGGAGAAAATAGAAACTGGAAAACATCCATGAAATTAGTCCCCAATCATTGCCTGTACTGAGCATTTCCTGACAAGCTGTCAGTCACAGATTTGCAGCAGGTTATGCAGAAGTCTCCTTTGCTGGTAGCTTCTCTGCAAGCCTAACATGAAAACTCAGCTCCCAGCACTTCACAAACTGCATTCACCAGAGTGTTTTATTTGGAATTAATCTTCAAAAGGAATGTAATATTTTGTGAAGGCTAGGATATGGCCAGCAGGCAGTTCCAAGCCATACATTCCCTCTCCTTATCAACCCCAGAGCTAAGATATCTTAAAAGACACGCGTAGCAGTCTGAAAAGATGTTGCCTCTGTCCCTTGCCTTCCAGGCAGTTTGGATGGGGCAAATAAATTTCAGTTTGGCTTGGGGAGTCCTCTGAGAACTGCAGAACAGGAAGGCAGAGAAGGAAATTAACTCTGCAGTCCCACAGGAATGGAAAATAGGCAGAAACTCAGCAACTCTGTGTCAGCTCTGAAGAAAAGGTGCCTGAAAAACGTGGGGGAAAATAATCGGTGAATTCGTGTTATAGAATCACAGAATCACTAAGGTTGGAAAAGACCTTTAAGATCATCATGTCTAGCCATCAACCCAACACCACCATGGCCATTAAACCATGTCCCAAAGTGACATGGCTACTTGGTATCTGAACACCTTGAGGGCTGGTGACTCCATCACTTTGCTGGGCAGCTTATTCCAATCCCTGATAGTCCTGAGGGAAAAATGCTCAACCACATGGATCACATGGACTGAGTATAGAAAAGAAAAATCTATAATTTTTTTTTCTTTGTGCTTTTATGCATTAAATTATATTGAATAAATTATATAATTTTTATAGCTTTAATAAAAAACTAAAATTAAGGTGCACAAAGGTGCTCTTTGAGAGCTGTTAGACTGGTTCTACTAAACTCAGTGGATTTGTTCAGGGGTCTTCACCAACCACACATGAAAGGTCTAACTGGAGAAATAAGAATGCCACACAGTCAGGAGGGAGAGCTGTGACAGCAGTGTTAGCCATAGCTGGTGGGGCACAAAGGAATGCAAAAGCAGCTCAACCAGACCTTTTATATCCCAGCTGATAAAGGCAGCAGCCTTGTAGTACCCCAATAGACAAAGCACCGACAGAGAAAGGGTGGAGCTGCAGCTCTTCTGAGCAAAGGAGGCTGTTTCTTGGTTAAAATTCTACTGTCTCTCTGGTGGTGCTGGTTACATGACTTCTGGTTTACCAGTTTCAGGTGAGATCCAAGGTGGATGGTGATGATTTCACTGGAGGGTCTACATTTACTCTGTCCAGTTCTGGGCCCCTCAATTTAAGAAAGATGTTTAGGTGCTTGAATGTGTCCAGAGAAAGGCAGCAAGGCTGGTGAGGGGCCTGGAGCACAGCCCTGTGAGGAGAGGCTGAGGGAGATGGGGGTGTGCAGCCTGCAGAAGAAGAGGCTCAGGACAGACCTCATTGCTGTCTACAACTACCTGAAGGGAGGTTGTAGCCAGGTGGGGTTGGTCTCTTCTGCCAGGCACCCAGTGACAGAACAAGAGGACACAGCCTCAAGCTGTGCCAGGGCAGGTTTAGGCTGGATGTTAGGAAGAAGTTCTTCACAGCAAATGTGATTGGCATTGGAATGGGCTGCCTGGGGAGGGGTGGGGTTATCATCCCTGGAGGTGTTTAAAAGGAGGCTGGATGAGGCACTTAGTGCCATGGGTTAGTTAATTAGAAGGGTTAGGTTGGACTGGATGATCTCTTAGGTCTTTTCCAACCTGCTTAATTCTGTGATTTCTTCAGGTGAAGGCCCTTGAACACAAGTCTTGTAAGGAATGGATGAGGGAACCAGAGCTGTTTGGTCTTCAGAAGAGGAGGCTGAAGGGAGACCTCATTACCCTCTACAACTACCTCAAAGGATGTTGGAGCCTGGTGAGTGTTGGTCTCTTCTCATATGCAACGAGTGACAGGACAAGAGCAAATGGCCCAAAGTTGTGCTGAGGAGGTTCAGATTGGATATTAGGAAAAATGTCTTCACAGAAAGGATTGTCAGGTATTGAAATAGGCTGTCCAGGGAGGTGGTAGAGTCATCATCCCTGAAAGTATTTAGAAGATGGTTGGATGTGATGCTTAGGGACAAGGGTTAGTGGTAGTAGCTTAGCAATAGTGGTGGGATTGTGAAGCTCTAGGCAAGCAGTGGGACCTGATGCTCTCAAAAGTCTCTTCCAACCTCAACAGCTCTATGGTTTTAGCTGGATCACTGGTATACCTCACTGACATGTTCTGGAGGACAGGTGAATAAGAAAAAACATCCAACTCCTGCCAACTTTTACCCATCTGATAGATGAGGAGATCCATGGATCTCACTATATCTGCAGAGGTCTTCGAAGAGAGGTCTCTCCTGCCACAGCTAGGGTCTCAGTAGCAATCTTCTACAAGAGCCTCAGCTCACCAAATTGCTCATTGCTCATAAGCAACTATATTATCCACTGGCTTCCAGTAGACTACAATCAAAGAGAGTGGTAGCACATAAGTAAATGCCCTCCTGGGGCTTTACAGTGAGGTTATATTTGTCTAGTCAGGTTCATATGTGCACATTTTCTGTCTGAGCCAAAAGGAAATACGAGCGAGGGAGGATTTAGCCAGATGGGACTTTGCCATGCCTGCTGAGATGTGTCCAACTTTTTAAAGCAAGAAAGCAAAACCAGAATAAAATTGTGGAATTACCTACTGGTTTCATCTCTATCCTCTGGTGCCACGTGGTGATAGATGCAGGGAAGGGCCAGATACCTCAGTCTTAACAAAATCCAACACAGGAGAGCAGTCTGGAGTAATTCTGCTGCCCTTCCCTCAGGTGAACTTGTTCTCCTTTCAATGAACTGGTGTTGTTAATGTCTTGCCATTTTTTATGTGCTTAATTTTAGAAGCCTTTAATAAAGGAAAACTCTGCTTTCTTGTGCAGTGTAAAACACACAATAGGAAACAGTTCCTGCTCCCCAGCCAATGTGTAATGGTAATGGTAATTGCGACAGAGGCAGTCTACAACTACCTGAAGAGACATTGTGGAGAGGCTGGTTCTGGCCTCTTCTCACAGGTAATTGGAGACAGAACAAGGGAGAATGGCCTCAAACTGAGGCTAGGGAGGTTTAGATTGGACATTAGGAAAAAGTTTTTCATGGAGAGAGTGGTCAGGGACTGGAATGAGCTGCCCAGGGAGGGGGTGGAGTCCCCAATCCTGAATTTAAGGGTTGTTTGGATGTAGTGCTTAGAGATATGGTTTAAGATGAATCTTGTAGAGTAGAGTTCTACGCTGGACTTGGTGGTCCTGAGGGGCTTTGCCAACCTGAACGTTTCTGTGATTCTGTATGAAGAACCATAAACAACATACAGGCCTTTGCAGTCCTGTTTCTGTGTCCTATCTGCTGGCCCATATGGAATAGCCTATTAAAAAAATTATTATGTTTGGAATGAAGTGGCATTAAGAGAAAAATTGGAAATTCACTCCCTGAGTGAAACTGGTGGAGTTGCCCTAGGGATGAATTTGGTCAGGTATATGTCAACTGGCTGCAAGACAGAATTTGAACTCCTGCCTTTGCCAAACGAGCAAATATGCACACACCATTTATTGCCAGCTCTGTTGGTTTAAGAGGGGCTCTGTGTTTCAAAGCTAACACTCGTACCACTTGTTGCTGTGGTTGTCTCTTATTAACACAGCAAATAGCTAATGAGAATCTATGGCCTTGGAAAAACTCAGCTCATAAGTTAGGACTTTAAATTAGCCTGCCTGTCGGATAGCCTCAGCATGGTACCCCACTACTTTTTGTCTCCTTCAGTCAGCCCATTTATAAGGACACAAAATCAGCAGGTTACAAAGGTTCCAAGGAACTTTTCTTCCACCCCCCCAAAAGTAAACAAGCCTGGCTCAACTGCAAACAGCTCATGCTCTATTTAAAGCCAGGCTGCATTCATTTCTCGTGCCAGAGAACTTGATTCATCCAGGGTGTAACTCCACAAACATCAGCGAAGTTCCACCAGAGACTAATTTAGGCTGAAGTGCTTTAAAAATCTTGCTTAATTTATGCACATTTCAGTTTGGCTTTAAAGCCAGCAGCCTCTGTGCTTCACACCCTGCTGCCTTACACTACTGCCTTCTACTGAAAGAGTGGGCAAACCTTGGAATGAGCTGCCCAGGGAGGTGGTGGAGTCACCATCCCTGGAGGTGCTCAAAAACTATGTAGACATGGCACTTTGTGACATGGTTTAGTGGGCATGGTGGTGTTGATCATAGAATCATAGAATGTCAGGGGCTGAAAGGGACCTCGAATGATCATCTGGGCCAGCCCCCCTGCCAGAGCAGGATCACCTAGAGTAGATCACATTGAAACGCATGCAGATGGGTCTTGAATATCTCCAGAGAGGGAGACTCCACAACCTCCCTGAGCAGCCTGTTCCAGTGCTCTGCCACCCTCACAGGGAAAAAATTCTTCCTCAGGTTCACATGGAACCTCCTATGCCTCAACATCCACCCATTGCCACTTGACCTGTCACTGAGCATCACTGAGAAGAGCCTGGCTCCAGCCTCCTGGCACTCACTCCTTATATATTTATAAACATTTATGATGTCACCCCTTAGTCTCCTCCTCTCTAAGCTAAAAAGCCTCAGCTCCCTCAGGCTCTCCTCACAAGGAAGGTGATAGTAGGACTTGATGAGCTTGGAGGTCTTTTCCAACTGAAATAATTCCTATTCTACTAGCCAGGGTGCCACTCCATTGATGCCTCCCTCAGCCTAGTGAAATGAGGCTTCTCCTTGCTGCCCCTTGGCAGAACACAGAGGGAAATGCTCGAAGGCTATCTCCTTTCTGAGCTGTTCTCCTTCCTCAAGTGCCCTGCACAAAATGTGACACCAGCATGGCTATAACAACATGACCTGTCCAGCAGGCAAATCTGCCTCCAGGTCTGGGCAGGCATTTTCTGGGATTACACTTCCTTCAAGGAAGTCAAGTTGGTGTTGAATAACAAGGCTGGGGAGTCTCCTTCACTGAAGACTTTCAAAACCTGCCTGGACACGTTCCTGTGCAACCTGATCTAGGTGAACCTGCTCTAGCAGGGGTGTTGGACTAGGTCATCTCAAGAGGTCCCTTCTAGCTCCTGCCATTCTGTGATTCTGTGTGGTACCTCCTGCATATGTCCACTTGGAACAGATTTTCGTCGTCACACATTGCAAGGATGCATTTGTGTAAAGCAATAATAAACCTATCAAGCTGTACCAGGGGAAAAATTCTTTACAGTAAGTGGTCAGGCATTGGAACAGGCTGCCCAGGGAGGTGGTGGAGTCACCATGCCTGGAGCTAATCAGGAAATGTGTAGACATGGCAGTTCAGGACATGGCTTAATGGGCATGGTGGTGTTGACAGTTGGACTCGATGAACTTAAAGCACTTTACTAACCAAAAGAACTCTGATTCTATGACCATCTCAAGATCATCTTAGCAATAACTCCCTTAATCCCATCAGAGACTAATTGGACCCATAACATTCACCAATAGAGGCTGGGCAGTGCCTGGCTTGAGAGCAGCCCTGAGGAGAGAGAGGGACTTGGGGGTGCTGGTGGACGAGAAGCTCAACATGAGCCACCAGTGTGCTCCTGCAGCCCAGGAGAGCAACCAGAGTCTGGGCTGCAGCAAGAGCAGTGTGGGCAGCAGGGTGAGGGAAGTCATCCTCCCCCTCTGCACTGGTGAGACCCCACCTGGAGTACTGCATCCAGTTCTGGTTCTCCTATTACAAGAGGGGTATGGATGTGCTGGAAGGTATCCAGAGAAGGGCCACGAGGATGATCAAAGGGCTGGAGCTACTCTGCTATGAGGAGAGACTGAGGGAGCTGAGGCTGTTCAGTCTGGAGAGGAGAAGGCTCTGAGGAGACCTTATTGTAGCCTTTCAGTATCTGAAAGGGGCTACAAGAAAGCTGGGGAGGGACTTTTTAGGGTGTCAGGTAGTGATAGGATTGGGGGAAATGGAACAAAGCTAGAAATGGGTAGATTCAGCCTGGATGATAGGAAGAAGTTCTTCAGCATGAGGGTGGTGAGAGCCTGGAATGGGTTGCCCAGGGAGATGGTGGAAGCCTCATTCCTGGAGGTGTTTAAGGCCAGGCTGGATGAGGCTGTGGCCAGCCTGATTTAGTGTGAGGTGTCCCTGCCCATAGCAGGGGGGTTGGAACTAGATGATCCTTGTGGTCCCTTCCAACTCTATTACTCAACAGCCTCAGCAATTTGGCTTGTCTGAAGTATCCTTTAGCTTCCTTTAATCTCAAACATAACACATCCATCTCTGAACAGGTCGTTTAACTTGCAAATCTCCACTTTAGAATAGATATTAAGGTGATGAGGAGGATGTGAGGTCCTCCTGATGAGGGAGGTTGCATCCAAGCCCTAATCACCAGACTTCTCCTAATGGGAGCTCTATGCAGGTCGGGTCTGCAGAAGCTCCTCCCAGGGTAATTAAAGCAGTGAGCTGTTAGATTTTTTTTGAAACAAGGTTTCTGGCCCTTTCCAAAGCACGTGTGCTATATATCCTTAAACATGACATGTTTTCCTCAAGGAGTTCCTTGTCAAAAATCTTTGTGTTTAATAGTGGGTGATGATGAGAACATGCCCTAAATGAAACGTAATTGGAAATGAGATTATGTAACTTTACTTCCTCCCTAAGTAGACTTTCCCTTGACATATTGTAGTCAGGTTTTGCATTGAAGTCTTCAGTGTTAAGCAAACTGACAAATACAAGACTGCTTTTGAGAAATGGGAGGGGGGTGGGGGAGGGGAAAACAACCCCAAACCCTATGAGATCTGATTTACATCTGCTGGTCTTCTGCAGCAGGAGGAAGCAAAGCTGTGTTCCAGAGGAATATATTTGAAAGGACACAATCCAGTGAGTGAGGATTTATTACCAAAAAAAAAAAAAAGTTAGCTTAGAGTGAAAATCCTCACATCACTTAAGTAAATCAGACATCAAAACAAACAAGCTTTAATTTACTAATTACTCTGTTGGTTGTCAAATAACATTTTAGTCACTATTAGTACAGCTGTTTATGCTCCTTCACAACAGCTCTTGAAAAAAATGGATGGAGGTTTTGTTTGATTACAGACAGTGAAATCAAATGATTTGTGTTTGGGTTTTGTTTTGGTTTGTTTTTTTTTCACACCCAGGCTTGAGACCATGATGTGATAGTCTCACAGAAAGGCAAATGTAGGCTGGATCTTAGAAAGAAATTCTTCCCAGTGAGGGTGGTGAGACACTGGAACAGGTTGCCCAGTGAGGTTGTGGATGCCCCCACACATGCACTGGAGGTGTTCAAGGCCAGGTTGGATGATACCTTGAGCAACTTGGTCTAGAGGAAGGTGTCTCTCCTGTGGCATGGGGATTGGAATTAGATCTTTAAGATCCATTCCAAACCAATCCATTCTCTGATTGTCAGATTTTGTGTGAAGATTTTCATGACCTTTCAGCAGGCAAAACTAAGGAGCCTGTTTAAGGGATTCTCAGTCAGGTCTCAACCAGAGTTTGGCTGGAAATTCCCATTCAAACCAGAAAAAAAACAAAACAAACGAACAAACAAAAAACCAAAACCAAACCCAAACCCAACGCATAAAAACCTGAATAGCACAAGAGTGTAATTTTAAGTAGCACTTTAAATGCCCATAGGTAGTCAAAACTATAATGGAGTTTGCTTACAAAATACCAACTTCCAAACAGCAGTACAGAGAAAGGAAAAGAGCAGCTGACTGAGAGCAGAAGATGGTCAATGCTGATCAATATCTAAAGGGTGGAGGTCATCAGGATGGGACTGGGCTCTTTTCAGGGGGGCCCAGTGGTAGGGCAAAGGGCAGTGGGTGCAAATTGGGATGCAGGAGATTTCACCTGAACTTAAGGAGAAACTTCTTCAAGGGTGGCAGGGCATGCCCAGAGAGGTTGGGGAGTTTCCTCCTCCAGGGACATTCAAAATCCACCTGGATGTGTTCCTGTGCTGCCTGATCTAGGTGAACCTACTTTAGAGGTTGGATTAGATCTCCAGAGGTCCCTTCCACCCCCTGCCATTCTGTGGTCTGTGGCTCTCTGTTGCCTTCTTCCATCTCTCATAATCTCTCTGCTTTCTCCTCTCTGCAATTACCCTGAAAGACATAATCCAAACCCTCTATGAGGGCTGCAGGGTAGAAGAGGGCAGATAAATGTGACTCCATGGTCAATGCATAACATATTTACTGGCTGGGTTAGGACATCATCCTGCTTTGGCTACGGTGTACCAAAGAAATGAGTAGGGTGGAGGAAATCTCTCAGTCTTCTCTTCCCTTTCCTGTTAGGGAAGGATTTGAATAAAATCCTAACTGCTTTCATGGGAAGCCTGAAGCCCCTTCAGTTCCCATCTAGTCTATTATTAACACTGTTTGTCTCCTGTTCCTGCCATTAATGACCTTGCAGCCACCGGTATCAAAAAGCAGTATATTCTTTCACAGAGATGTATGTCCTGTGGTGGCTTTTCAATAGCTCTGCTGGCCATTTGTGCTAGCTGCCCCTCTTTTGGTACAAAAGGAATCTGAAATTATATTTACATACAAATACAGATGAGAAGTAGAAAATGCATCAGTCACAGAAAGAAAATGGGCCACATGTAATAGAAGAAGAAGTTTGCATCCTTTTCCCTAAGCTCTGAGGCTAGATGAGGGTTAGCAAGCACTGGGGGTATAGAAAAGGAAAAAACTGTCCTGTGTGGAGGAGGACAGGACATTCAGGCATTGGCAGGGATAACAGGGATCCTAGGGAGGCAAGGACAAAGCAGCGCTGGGGAAAGGCAACAAGCAGAGCAAACACTGCACGAGAGGACCTTGAAAGCAAAGAGATAGTGGAACTTTCTCACCTGGTCGCAGCCAGAATTATTGCAGTTTCTCTTCAAACATTTCCTATGTTTGTTTGAACCTGGCTGATTTGTGGGCAACTTTAACCATGCCTGTAGGTGATGGCTTGTATGGAAGAGCTCCCATTTTGGTACTGCAAGAGGGAATCGGGCTAGAAAATGCCATATGTGCATGGTAAGGAACAAAGCAGCACAAGCAAAAGACAAAACTGGGTGACAGCTTCACTGGTAGGGCTGGAGGGCTTCACAGGGGCTGCTGGAAAATGGAGATAGCTGTACCTAGAGTGTGATGGCACTGCCATCAAAAGTTTGTTAGTAAACTGTACTCCAACTTCGGTTTCTCCTTAAGCTCAAGTGAAACCTCCTGTGCTCTGTTTCGCACCTGTTACCCCTTGTCCTGTCACTGGCCACCACTGAAAAAAGCCCAGCCCCATCCTCATGACCTCCACCCTTCAGACACTGATCAGCATTGAGAAGCTTTCTTCTCAGGCTGCTTTTCTGCAGGCTAAACAGCCCCAAATCTTTCAGCTTCTCCCTGTAAGGGAGATGCTCCAGTCCCTTCAGTTCCCTGTCTCTCCTGAACTGGGGAGCACAAAACTGGACCCAGTACTCCAGATGTGGCCTCACCAGGGCAAAGTAGAGGCAAACCTCTCTCCACATTCATCTTGATACAGCCCAGCTTACTGTTGGCCTTCTTGACCAGGCCAGGCAGAAAAATTAGTCTGTTTCCATGTTAAATCTTCATGCTCTAAGACTCGCTCACCTGGATGGAAATGGGTGAGGTGGCTCATTCCTACATGACTACAAACCAGAACTTGGCTCAAGGACACAACTGGTTTTAAAAGCTGGGAATGGAATTTTCTCCAACGATCCTTCACTTTAGAACACCAACTAGTTGGGGTCTGGCTTTCATTTCTGCTGTTTACAAGCTTAATTTAGGTTGGGTTAGACCTCTGCCAGCTTCAAAAGGAGTGTTTGTGATCAGCTGTTTCACTGCCCAGCTGATCAAGAAGGGTTTGCTTAATTAGGGAAAAAGAGTAATTAGGTTGTCAATGTTTAAACCCCCCAGAAGTCAACAGCAAGAGGCTACACGGAAGGATTCCTATCACAGTATTTATTGACCTTTAAACCCTTCAGCTCTTCCATCATTGATGTTTAATCGAGTCACTTAGGCTGTCAGGCTAATAACTAAGATAATGAAGCAGTCTAGGACCTCACTTTGCTACTTTGGGAGTTTAACTCTAATTTTAGAATGCTAAAAATAGCTTCACTAAAAATAAGACCCGGTGGGTGGGTTTTTTTCTCCCCAAACAATTGAACTTCTGTTGCTTCCCTCTCCAAATTGCTAAGAGGTTATTAGATTTCAAAGAGGTTCTTGGGTAGTAAAAGTTAATCACCACATTAAAAAAAAAAAAATTGGTAAAGGGCTTCATCGACCTCAAGTGATTCTACCTGCAGATAAAGATGGGATTTGTCACTTGGTTACAAATCTTTCCTTCTAGCCTGGAAGGGAAAAGAGAGAAGAAAGAGAGAGGAAGGGAAGAAAGAGAAAAAAAAATTAAGGGAAGAGAAAGAGAACTTTTTAGGGGAAGAAAGAGAACTGAAGGATAATTTTTTTAGGATAAAAAGAACATTTTAGGAGAAAATAACGTTGAGGTATATGGGGTTTAGGAAACAAAAGAACATTTGAGGAAAAAAGAACTTTTTAGGAAAAAATAATGTTGAGGGTTTTCTTTTTTAAAAAAAAACATTTTTTGGAGAAAAGAACACTGAGGGATATGTTCTTTTTAGGAAACAAAAGATTGTTTTGGGAAGAATAAGAGCATTGAGGGATAAGTGTTTTAGGAAAAGAGTATTTTAGGGAAAAAATACTGAGGGATACATTTTTAAGGAAAAGAACAATTTAGGAAAAAAAGAGCATTGAGGGGATTTTTTTTTTTTTTTTAGGAAAATGGAGACTTTTTTTGCTGGATAATTGTTTTGATGGAATTTTATTTAATGGGGATAAAAGAAAAGAAATCCCTTACATTTAGGATCTTTTTTTTTTCCCTCCATGGTCTTTTCTCCTCTTCTTTACTTCAAAATTCTCCATTCCCCACAGCACAGCAGTTTGACCTTTCAGCTCTGCAGCCATAAAGACACCTGGCCAATAGGTCACCAATTGTTAATTTTACTCTTTCCTCCTGTTGAGAAAAATAATTTCCTGACTTCCCATCTCTTCAGAAGCCTAAATAGAAGTCAGAAGGACAACCTTACATGTCCTATAGCCTGACAAATCTCCCAAATTGTTATTGTGGAGCACGGAGCTGATTGTCCTAGATAGAGGGAATAAAGTTACCACGACTGCCAGGTGAAACCCTCATCTCTGCCAACCCCCCTCTGCCTTGTGATTTAATGCCATGTGCACCCTCTGAAAACAAAACCTGCTTCAGCCTAAAACCAAGTCAGTTTTATTTGTCTGGTAACCACTGGGCACACCTTAAAACCCAACACAAAGGCCAGGAATGCATTTGAAACTGGATCCATTCTTTACTGAACTTTCATACCAGGCTTAAACCTGGTGGTAGCTTCATAGTTAAATAATTCAGAATGCTTCTATGATCTTAGAATCATAGAATAGTGTCAGAGTGGGAACAGACCTCCAAAGGTCATCACGTCCAACCCCCTCTGCATTCAGCAGGAGGATCCTCAACTAGATCAGGTTGCCCAAAGCCCTGTCCAGCCTCACCTTTAGTATCTCCAGGGATGGGGCCTCAGGCGCCTCCCTCAGCAACCTGTTCCAGTGTTCCATTACCCTCATGGTGGAGAACTTGTTCCTAACATCCAAACTAAACCTATTCTTCTCTAGTTTGAAGCCATTGCCCCTTGTTCCGTCACTATAGGCCTTTTGGAAACAGTCTCCATACTTCTTGTAGCCCCTTCAGGTCCTGGCAGGCTGCTATTAGGTCTCCCTGGAGCCTTCTCTTCTCCAGGCTGAACATCCTCAGCTCCCTCAGCCTGTCTTTGTAGCAGAGGTGCTTCAGCCTCCCTGATCATTTTCATGGACCACCTCAGGTCCATGTCCTTCCTGTGTTGAGGGCTCCAGAACTGGATGAAGTACTCCAGGTGAGATCTCATAAGACCCGAGTAAAGTAGCAGAGTCATCTCACTTGATCTGCTGGCTGTGCATCTTTTGATGCAGCCCAGCATGTGACTGGCCTTGCAGGGTGGTAACCTACACAATCTCTGGAGTTGTTAAAAAATTGTGGAACTTGAAGACATGGCACTTTAGGTGGTGTTGAGTTGATGGTTGGACTTGACAAGTTTAGAGGTCTTTTCCAAATTTAATGTTTCTGTGATTGTTAGCAGGAACCTGCTGCACATTTGCTACATGATTTTCCCAGCCCTAGGCAGGTGTCTTGACTACCTTAAGCCTTCTCCCTGACACTAGGCACCTGAATCCTGCCTTAGATGGACAAAGAGAGATGCAGAGCATTTGGCTTGGAAATGACATTGCAGCACTGCTTAAGCCTACATTTAACAATATCCATGACAACCAGACCTCAATGAAGTTTCACTGCCAGCTGTAGCTTGTAGGCACACCAAGATGCAAAGGCTCAGTATTTCTACTCGTGGTCAGCCAGAGTCTGTTTCTCAGTGTGCACTAAGATTTCTCTTGCTTATTATCATCCACAGAACATAATTACATGAGCTTCTCATTCATGGATAGGCCATGAATCTGCTGCTGCCTGACTTTGGGCTTGCTGCAGAAGACCTGAGCTGCCTGCACACTGGAGCACTCACAGCTTGGGTTAGTGTTGGGTCAGCAGTGCCCTGAGGAACACTGCAGCCACTCATCCTGCCTCCTGTATTTGCATTCCTGGATATTTCAGGAGCACCTTTGAGTTACAGGTTTCACCACAGCTGTGTTGACTCTGAAAGAGAAATGGTGGCCTTGAAAACACCTCTCCTCTCTAAATCAGTGAAGGGAGTCCATGAGTCTGGAGAAGAGCAGGCTGAGGGGACACCTTCTGGCTCTCTACATCTCCCTGAAGGGAGGTTGTAGGGAGGGGGGATTGGTCTCTTCTCCTGAGTAACTAGTGATAGGATGACAGGAAACGGCTTTAAGCTGCACCAGGGGAGGTTTAGATTGGATAATAGGATCAATTCCTTTCCCGAAAGAGTGGTCAGGTATTGGAAGAGGCTGCCCAGAGAGGTGGTGGAGTCTCCATCCCTGAGAGTGTTCAAAAAACCTGTGGGGACAGGTTTGGCACTTTGGGACATGGTTTAATGGCCACGGTGGCATTGGGTTGACTTAGTGACCTTAGAGGTCTTTTCCAACCTTCATGATTCCGTGATTCTAAGATCTCCAAACTGAACTTCTTTACTGTCAGTGAGGATTGCAATTCTCTTCAGCTATCTGAGATACTTGGATGAGCTGCACATTTGCGGTGTCCTCTTGATACACCTTTTGTTTAGAAAACACCTTTCTTACACTTTAGGTACCCAAAAAATATTTTGCCAGGAAAAAAAAAAAAAGGAAAAAAGATTTCAAACAACCATGAACTTTGAAGGAGTTCAGAGTCTTTGAAATGGGTGCCTTAGACCTCAGAAATAGCTCCGCTTCTATTCAGATTCTGGTTTATTTATTATTTCTAGTCTATGTATGACTTCTATTCTATGTNTATTTTATTCTATTTTTATTCTTTTTTTTATTCTATTTTTTATTCTATTTTTTAATTCTATTTTTTTATTCTATTTTTTATTCTTTTTTTTATTCTATTTTTATTCTATTTTTTAATTCTATTCTTTATTCTATTCTTTATTTTATTCTTTATTCTATTCTTTATTCTGTTTTATTTATTCCATTTTATTTCTTTATTCTATTATTTATCTTCAATTTTATATATGAGTTCTCTCCTATTTATTATTTCTATTAATCTTTATTTTATTTATATATACTAATTTCTATTATAACTGTATCTGTTAGACCTACACTTATATTCTGTGTGGGCAGGTTTTTGTCTCCACGCACAGAGAACATTTCTTTTGGAAGGGTTCAAAACGCATTCCTCAGTTTTCTTTCGCCACAGATCCTTTTCCTAGCAGCTGTACTCATTGTACTCGAAAAGTTCATAAATAAAAGGCTACCCAGAATTACAAAGCAGAGTTTTTTTTCATCTCACCCATCTTTAAAATAGCTGCTTTGTGGGAATGCTGTGGCATCCTGCCCTCGCCCATGCACACCTCCAGCTGACTGTGGGATGCGTGAAACAGGCGGAGCTGACACTAAATGATTCCAGGATGTAACGAATCTGACTCCAATGTATGGTAACCTAAAGACAGTGAGCATGCAGCTCATGTGTCATAGGGGATGAAGGTTATGCAGCTGCAACAGTAGCAGCTCCACATCCTCTTGACAGCAGCACGAGGACTGCGGTTTTGGATGTTTGAGTACAGACAGGGTTTGGACGTGCAGGGAGGGATTGGTTTTGCCTGGAATGGTTGCAAGCCCTGTAGGTGCTGAGCTCAGCTTACATAAGGTTTTTCTCAGAAGGCAAGCTGGGAGCTGGCTTTATGTCCACAAGTCAGTATTTGTGCTCTTGCCTGTGCCAAATCCTTCTTGCTCCTCTGTACTGAACTCATCACTGCTTTATTATGTCGAAAACAATAATTTGAGTCTATATTTCAGCCAGCACTCTCTTTTCTTCCTCTTTCTTTTCCCCTCCTACTTGTACTTTGCCACTGTTTGCCTCTGAGCAGTGGCTTGCTGCACACACATCACCCTGGCCTTATCCCAAACTGGTTAATGATACCCTTCCTACCTCAGATGATTCACCCTTTCCTTCCAAAATGGGAAGTTGCTTCTCTTTTCCTCTCCTAAGGACTGTCATATGGTGCTGCTGGAGAAAGACTGTCTGCTATATTTAAATGGTATTTAAGTGGCTGTATTTCACCAGTGTTTGGAGAAGCCTTTCCAGCATTCTTCCAGAAGAAGGCATGCTGGATTAATTCCTGTTTCTGTCAGCCACAAATGTAACAGATAACCTTTATTTCAAAGTGGGTGCAGATGCTGCTCCCTAAGCAAGCTGCTGAGGACAGCACCTGAAGAATCTTGGTGCCTCTTGCCCTCCTCAGCCTGCTACTGGAACTGAAGCTGGGTTGCAGCATGGAAACATGGAATTATTTTGGCTGGAAAAGACCTTTCAGTTCAGATCATTCAGTTCAACCATTCTCTGACTCTACCAAGTCTGGGGCTAAACTGTGTCACTCAGCACTACATTTCTGCATTGTTGAAACATCTCCGAGGATAGGGATTGAACTACCTACCTGAGCAGCCTATTTCAGGGCTTAAGAACCCTTTCAGTGAAGAATTTTCTTCTAATCTCCAACCTAAACTTCCCCTGGTGTAACCTGAGGCCATTTCCCCTTGTCCTATCATTGGTTACTTGGGAGAAGAGAACACTCACTTCCCTACAATCTCCATTCAGGGAGTTGTGGAGAGCAATGAGATCTCCCCTCAGCCTGTTTCTCCAGACTAAACCACTCCAGTTCCCTCAGCTTCTCTTCACAAGACCTTTTCTCCAGACCCTTCATCAGCTTTGTGGCACTTCTCTGGACTTCCTCCAGCACCGCAGCATCTTTCTTGTAGTGAGGCCCCCGAAACTGAAGTCAGGACTCAAGGTGTGTCCTTACCAGTGCTGAGTCCAGGGGAACAATCACTTCCCTGCTGGTTGCACTATTCCTGACCCAGGCCAGGACGCTGGTAGCCTTCTTGACCACCTGGGCACAAGCTGGCTCATGTTCAGACAGTGCCAACCAGCATCCTCAGGTCATTTTCTGCTGGGCAGCTTTCCAGCCACTCTGCCCCAAAACTAGGGGGGAAAGCAACCTAGAACAGATTAACATCCAGAGACACCTTTCATCCCGAGCCCATGACACTGTCTTGTAGGGCCTTAAGAGGTATTTTGAGAAAGGACTTTCTGAAATTCTACTGCCATTTCCTGGCTCCCACCAACTAGACATACAAATTGAAGATAACAAGGTTTTCCAAAGCAAGTAGGATCCTTTTAAGGTTATGTCTGAGAGTCAGGAGACCTTCCAGAAGAAAAGCTCTAGTCAGTAGATATCATGGCAGCAAAGCTTTTTGAAATGTGCTAATCTCAACGAGAGGCTCTGGTGGAGAAGATCAGGCACTTCATTAAGTAGAAGCATGATGCCATGCCTGCCAGCCATGGCTCAGCAACAAATGTTTCCAAAGTGTCTGCCACTCTAATATCTAAACACTGCACAGGGATTACAGAAATGGATAGAGAGCCACTCAGAAGGATATTAGATCAATTCACAAATGAAAAGTCCTCTCATATTTCATCAAGTAGGATTCTGTTCAGCTACTCACTTGCACCCCGCTGGCAGCAATTGTAGGAAGCAACAACTGTGGTATTCAAAAGCCTTGAAGCTTCTCCTCGAAGAAGTGAATAGCACTGCCTCAAACCCCACTCAAAATTTCAGGGCTTACTAAACAGCCTCTCAAGGGGCCCTCAGAAGATCATACAATCACAGAATTTTAGAGGTTGGAAAGGACCTCCAGAGGTTGAGTCTAACCTCCCTGCCAAGGCAGGATCCCCATGGGTAGTTCACACAGGAATGCATCCAGGTGGGTTTTGAAAGTCTCCAGAGAAGGAGACTCCACAGCCTCTCTGGGCAGCCTGTTCCAGTGCTCTGTCACCCTCACTCTAAAGAAGTTTCTCCTCATGTTGAGGTGCAACCTTCTATGTTCTAATTTGTAGTCTTTTCTCCTTGTCTTATTGCTGCTGATAAGCAAAAAGAGATTGGCCCCAGGCACTTTACACACACCCAGCATCACGCGTGCAAGAGCAGAGGTTATGCAGTGAAGCCCTTCAGGAGGGAGCTGGTGCTTGCCTTAGGGATGTCCACTGTGTTATGTCTGTGGCCACAGGCCAGCTTCTGTTAGAAGGAAGGTTCTGGCACACAAGCACCCCAGCATCACACCAGTTCCCACAGGTTTACAAACTTAGCATGATTACATCTGATCTGCTTCCAAGTCCTTCAAAAGTGCAACCTCCTGTTGTGGCAGTTTGCTGCCTGCACCCTGCTGTGATAACCTCCTGGTGCACACAGAGAGGTCGATCAACTCTGCCATTGTCCCTTCATCAGCCCTGCCAGCATTAGGGACTTCTTGCTCAAGGACTACCAAAGTTCTCATGTCCCTGAGCAAGGTCCCTGCTCTAACCACCACCACAAGGAGCCTTTTCTTCCCTCTTTCTCTCATCTGTTCTTCTCAGCCTCTCTACCAGTTCTGCTCTGTGCAGTATTGCTTTGTCCATTTGGTAGTGCTTCTCTTTCTGGCGTTCCCCAAGCAGCAAGCTACCATGGTGCTAGCAGGCTTGTACTGTTGAGTCCTTCCAGCACATGGAATTAGGATTTCTGTCTCATGTAGTTCATCTAATGACTGCTTGCAGGTTTTGAAAGGAGGCAGAGTGGAACCAGTCTCTATGGCTGTGCAAGATCTGTTTGCACTGATGTCACTGGTAGAAAAATCTCATTAAACAACAAGCTACAAACTCAAATAAGTGTTGAACCAAAACCAAGTGCTTGGGATGTACTCTGAAGTTCAGGAGAACTCTGAAGGAGGTGGAAAAGCAACAGCAGAACCACATGGCTGAGATCTCTCCCTGGAAAAGCTGCCATCTAAGTGGACATATCATAGAATCAGAGGAGACACTGGGAAAACTTGATTGCTTTTGCAAATCCCATCAACTGTACTTTCAAATCAGGCCCAGCTTACAAGAGAGCTGCCCACTATTGTATAAAATAATAAGCACAAATACAGTTTTTTGGTCGTGGGACAAGGCATGGAAATAGATGATTTGCGTTTGGGGATGAAGAAGGATATTTGCCATGCAAGATAGAGTGCTCTGCCCTCACTTTCTTCCCTCTGCCAAAGCAATATTTACTACTTGGTCCTGCTTTTTCCCATTTCCTCTTTACATCATTACCAAAGCAAAGTTTGGTTGTTGTTGTGACATCTTTGCTCTGGACAGCAAAGCATCTAAATAAATCCCCATGAGTCTGCTGCCAAGACCACTCTGTGGATGGGCTGGCAGGAGATATTGTCAGAGATGTGCAGCCAGGATCTCCTCCTGGGGATGCTGCACCTTGTCCTCACACTCTGCCTCTGTGCCCTTGCTCACCTTGGGCCATGGCCCCCCCATCTAGATGGTTGCTTTTGGCTTCCAGCAAAGCTGGACAGTAGTAAAGAAGCCCTTTGGTGACTTGACCCCAGGATCCATCCAGGCCTCATCACTCATCAGAGACTGTTTATTTTCTTCCTGTCTCTCAGTGGTTCCATGGCAAAGGCTGTAAATACTGCCTTTTATCCCTCTCAAAAACTCAGAAGAAATGTGAATGTTGTCTTAGTACCTTCAGGACTGAACTCCTCTGAAAGAAAAACAAAACATGTTTAGCATCCAGTTATGAGGAGTTTTCTCCAGCGTGTGTGAAGGGCTCTTTATTTTGTAGAAACATCAAGTGGAAAAGGTCCTACTGATGTGGGGTGTCCATACCCCTTGGTTGGCTCAGAGCAGCAGGAGGGATGTTCATTAACCTCCCTAAGAATGGAAATGGCTACAGAGAATCATAGAATGGTCTGGATTGGAAGGGACCTCCAAATGTCATCTAGCCCAACCCTCTCTGTAGTAAGCAGAGGCATCCTCAATTGGATCAGCTGTATTTAAATCACTGTTAATGGATGACTGAAAATCCAGGTAAAGGATTTGGGTTCAGCTATTGGCAGTACAAGGGGGCAGGAGGGAATTGGAGCAGAGGGTGATAAGCATTGAGAGACAGGGAACCAGGTGGGAGACGCTGGTGCTGGTTAGGTGTGAGGCCAGAGCTGCAAAGTGCAGAGCTCAGCTCAGGGTTCTTGTCAAGCAAATAGTGACAGCAAATGAGTGGGAGCTCAGGGAACTCAGCTTCTGTCCTTGTGAAAGTTCAGCACCCTTTGAGATAAGCAGGGCATGGCTGGCATGAGAAATCCACTTCTGTGCTGTGGCAGAGCTTTTGCTTTCTCACATTGCATTTGTGCACACTGGAATTAAGAGAAATGTGTTTGTTCATAGGCTGATATGGCTTCAAAACATGACATCCATCCAGTCCTGTGGTAGAAGAGTGACAGGAAATAATAAGGGCACAGAAATATTCATCATCATTCCACTGTTTTGCTTTTTTATCTTGGTTTAACATTTTTCACTGTTTTTCTTGCATGGATTTTCTGCACTGATTTCCTCTCTCTGAAATGTGGCCTTTCAGCAGCATCTCCTTTGCTTCACAATGACCAGCAGTGCATATCATGGAGAAAAGGTGGCCTGGGCATGGATGCTACTGCCAGCATGGACTGGTTTAGCACCAGACTTGGTGGAGTTAGACAATGGTTTGGCTTGATGATCTTAAAGGTCTTTTCCAGCTGAGCACTGGAACAGGTTGCCCAGAGAGGTTGTTGAGGTCCCAGCCCTGGAGATATTCCAGGTGAGGTGCAACAGGGCTCTGGGTGACCTGATCTGGTGGAGGATGTCTCTGCTCACTGCAGGGGGATTGGACTGGATGACTTTTAAAGGTCCTTTCCAGCCTGAGTGATTCTATGATTCTCTAACTCTATGATGGTTCTGTGGTGCAGCAGTCTCATGCACCATGCATGCACCTCTGCTGCATCTCCCTCTGCCACGCCTCCACTGCATGAACCACAGCTCCTCCTCTTTGTTTTGGAGCTGTCCCTTTGCTCCAAGCAGTGATGTCCACACTGATTGTGCATTGACTTAGGCCCAGCTGCTCACCTTTGGGAGCTGGCCTGAGGCTCAAAGTCTCTATGAATAAACACTGGGCTTAGGAAAACCCTTTTGGATATTGCAGTTGTAAAAGCTGCCATGTAAATACGAGTGGTTGTACATGCTTACAATTAGTAATTTGTGCTGGTAGGTAAACAGAAATGTCAGTGGTCAGGGAACAAACAGCTTTACATATCCCGTGTGGGAAGCAGGGCTGTGCGCTTCCCCCTTTGTTTGCTATTTGCATTCTGGAAATCAAATTGACAGTTGAGATGCCAGAGGGTAAAAATACTCTGCAAACTTAGCTGAAAATCCTCCATCCCCCAGCTGTCATGAGTTCAGGTAGTCTCTCTTTTCTTTCATGTGCTGTCAGTACTACATTCACACTTCAAGAGGCTCTCGGATAAATATTTGCCAGTGGGACGGAAAACTGCCTGGTGACTCCTGATGCTTTGAGGCAGGATCCAAGGCTGAACTGACCAACTGTTTACAATAGACTTGCCTTGGTCAGTTTGCTGCCTCATTTCAAAACAATCTCATTTACTTTTTATCCTCCAAATATTTGTGGAATACTTACTTCTCATTTTGGATAGGTCCCTGTATTTTGCCCCCCTGTAACGTCTGCAGTGTCAGAGAATCAGAGAATTGATTTGGTTGGAAAAGATCTCCAATATCATCAAGTTTGGTTATCAACTCAGCACCACCAGAGACACTAAACTGACATGAGATGATCAATCCAAACCTAATGGCCCACGTCCCAAAGTGCCATGTCTACATGTTTTTTGAACAGTTGCAGGGATGGGGACTTCACCATCTCCCTGGGCAGCCTGTTCCAGTGCCTGCCCACTCTTGCAGGAAAGAAATTTTTTCCTAATATCCAACCTAAACCTCCCCTGGTACAACTTAAACCCACCTCCTCTTCTATCACTTCTTACTAGGCAGAAGAGACTGAACCCCATCTGGCTCCAACCTCCTTTAAGGTAGTCATAGAGAGCAGTGAGGTCTCCCCTCAGTCTCCTTTTCTCCAGACTGAACATCCCCAGTTCCCTCAGCTGCTCCTCACCAGCCCTGTTCCCCAGACCCTTCACCAGCTTCATTGCCCTTCTCTGGACCTGCCCCAGCACCTCAATGTCTTTTTTGTAGTGAGGGACCCAAAACTGAACCCAGCACTCAAGGTGTGGCCTCAACAGTGCTGAGTCCAGGAGGACAATTGCTTCCCTGGTCCTCTTGGCCACACTATTCCTGATCCAAGCCAGGATGCTGCTGGCCTTCTTGGCCAACTAGGCACATCTTCAGCCAGCTGTCAAGCAACACCCCCAGGTCTCTCTCTACTGGGTATCATTCTAGCCACTCTGTCCCAAACCTGTAGTGCTGCATGGAGTTGTTATGAGTTGTTTGAATCACTGCACTTCATGCAGTGAGAGGGCTGCATCCTCAGATATTGGAAATGAGAGTAACTACAGTGAAGTTAAAGAAGAGACCTTGGTATCAAGGAGCTGAAGATGTGGCCAGCTTAACCTGCATGCAGAATGAACTGGTTTGGTTTTAAACTGCTGGCAAATGAAGCCAAACTGCACTGTCATGGCAGTAACGCAGTTGGAAATTGGCTTCTAAGCTTTACCAGATTCTTATCATAACAGCAATTAGGAGGCAAGTCAAGGCCTTTGCTGATGGCTTACAAATACACTCTGTAATATCCTCTTCCCTTTGCTGTGGAGGTTCTGAGGTTCAGGCGCTGAAAAAAAACAACTTTGTCTTCCCTGTGGACTCCTGTCTGAAACCTCGACTGTCTGGAGATCAAAGAAGATCCCTTGTCTGTGTTGTCATTTTGAGTGACAGATCAGCAATATGTAATTCAGTAGATCAAGCCCTACTATGAAAATAATAATACCTCTTCCTTAGTTAGATCGGTGAAATCAAAGTGATGGTCTCACACAACTTAATTTCATCCTTCAGAAAGAAGTCATTCTTGAGCTTGCTGTAACTTCAGAGATCTTTTTTTTTATTTTTTTCCTGCAGCAGTTCCCTAATTAACCCTTTCACTGCCACAACCTGTGCTTCATTTGTTGTCTATCTCTGTACTGTGGTCTCTTTCTTCCTTGCTTCTTTTTCCCCCCTTTTTGTTTGTTTTTTTTACATGAAACAATTCAGAGGGAAATGTACATATGGAGGCCAGCAGGAAGAAGTGGATATTTGTGACAGCAGGGCCAGAAACCTCAAATTTCTGTAAAATCTGTCAACAATACCAGTAAATTCTCCTTGAACATCTCTGTGTGTCACAGAGTTCTTCCTGGAGTCATTACACTACATCTCTATAAGCTGCAAGAGAAACCTGCTTTGCTAAAGCTCAAAGCTGGGGAAGATGAGAAGTTACAACTGAGCTCTTGGGTTACAGCTGGGAGATGAGTTGAGAAGGCATTTGTAGGGACACCACATCCACATTTACAGGGAGAAAAAGGAAGTGCATAACCTCCCTTTTGATGGGAGGGTCACTGCTTTTCTCAACAGCTTTGCACCTGAATTTCCCCAATTGCATCAGGCTGGAAGGGACCCTCAAAGGTCATCTTGGCCAACCCCCCTGCAATCAGCAGGGACACCCTCAGTTAGATCAGACTCCCCAGGGCCACATTGAGTCTGATCTTGAGTGTGTCCAGGGATGTGGTCTCCCCCACTTTTCTGGCAACCTGTTCCAGTATTTTACCACCCTCATTGTGCAGAATTACAGAAACAGGCAGGTTGGCAAAGCCCCTCAGGATCATCAAGTCCAACCTATAATCCTACTCTACATGATTTGCCTTAAACCATATCCCTAAGCACCACACCCAAACAACTGTTAAACACATCCAGGGTGGGTGACTCCACCACCTCCCTGGGTAGCTCATTCCAGTCCCTGACCACTCTCTCCATGAAAAACTCTTCCCTAATGTCCAATCTAAACCTCCTCCAGCCTCAGCTTGAGGCCATTCCCCCTTGTTCTGTCTCCAGTTACCTGTGAGAAAAGCCCAGCAGCAGTCTCTCCACAATTTCTTCCTGATATCCAACCCAAACCTGCCCTGCTCCACTGCAAAACTATTGCCCTTCATCCTATCCCTACAAGCCTTTCTAAACTAAATGCTTACTTTCAGTCATGTCTAATCCTGAGCACACTGGAGGTGTGAACATCTGAGTACACCCATGGAAATTTCCTAGCCGATGGGCAGGTGCTGTAACACATTTTTGAGCCCAGCATCTCTGGTAGCTGGGTTTGGTGGCTGGAAATGGCTGTATAGGACCAACTGGTTTGCTCTGCAGCAGTGCCCAGTGCCAGCTACCTCAAAGGAAGGTGCACAAATCCTTGCAAGATAGCTTCACAGGTCGTTTGCCTCTCATTTTCACTTTGCTCTGAAGTCCTCAGTGCTCAACTGAAAAATATATTGGTGCTCTTAAAGTTTTACCAGCACACATTGCTCATATCAATGCCCAATTCTTGTTTCTTTGTGTTTGGAATCCTCCTCAATTCTAAGTCCAGGGTGACTTCAGTAAGAAGCTTCTACTTTCTGTAGAACATTCAGACAAAAGAAGTTCTCCTTTTTGTCTGCTTGGAGAAGCAAATTATCTTCCCTGAGCCTCCTCTTCTCCAGGTCTCCAGGAGTGCTGGAGAGTGACTTTTGACAAGGGCATGTAGGGATAGGATGAGGGGTAACAGCTTCAAACTGGAAGAAGCTGGATTGAGATCAGACATTAGGAAGCAATTCTTCCCCATGAAGGTGGTGAGGCACTGCAGTAGGCTGTCAGAGTGTTAATGGAGTCTCTGTTTCTGGATTCATTCAAAGCCTGTCTGGATGCATTCATGTGCAACCTGCTCTGAGTGAATCTGCTCTGTCAGGAGGGTTGGTCTAGATGATGTCCAGAGGTCCTTTCCAACCCCTATCATTCTGTGATTCCTCACTGCTCTGCCTCACCTTGCAGGTAGGGCTGCACCCTTCAGGACGTTGACTTGCACAATGTAGGAACTGCTGCACATCTGCAAGNACTAGCTCCAACAGTTCCATGTCCAATCAAAGGAAGAACATGCAGAAATCAATCTACTGATTCTCTTTACTGATGATATTCCCTTCTGATACTTTTCTGTGAGCATAAACTGCATGGACATTTTCTAGGCTCCTGCACCTAAACATCCCAGGATATTCATTTCCATCTGATGAGAACAAGAGATTGTTTCATGTCACAACATTGGATTTGCTCAATTTGCCCAAGTGAATTAATGTCAGGATTTTGTTTATGTTAAAAGCTTAGGATGCTTATTAACTTTGGGAAGCAGACACAAAAGCTCTATTATATACCTTTACTGTATTTTAAAAAAAAGGCAATCTTTGATGTCTTTAGCATATCACTTTTTGAAGTTTCAAATAGTAGAGCAGGCCAAGCATGGAAGAGAAAGCTTTTACTTTGGTCCCTGAGCCCATTGACCTGTGATCTCATGCAATAAGCAACTAATAAAAGCAAAACTCAGACACTGGAACAGATTTCCTTATTAAATTAAACTATTCCCCCCCTCCCCTTTTTAGTATCACAAGTCAGAGTATGTTTGTAATTGATTTAGCAGTCTCAGAGTCTCAGCAGCCTCTGCCCGCTTCTAGAAGTCGAATTGCTTTCAAAAGCTTGCTTACTGCAAGCTGTACAGTCAGAGAGGGCTGAAAACCCTTCCCACTCATTATATTGTATTTGGAGCAGGATAAATCTCCCCTGCATGTCAGGCAGACATCTTGACTGCTTTATTTTAAAAGCTGCTGTACAGAGATCTAAGACTAAACAAGCATGCAAAGGCTTCTTTAACTAGAGCAGTTTTTACTTGCTTTCCCTTCTCTCTAATAAAAGAATGTTTATGGCTTCATACCCAGGACTGGAAAGGAAAGGCTGTAAGGAGGGAAGATTAAAGGTAGAAAATCCACAGGCTACATTTAAAAGTAACTTAAGAAGCTGTACTCAGGAAAGAATATGAAAATAAATTCATTCTTCTTTCTGTTTAAGCCAAAATATTCTAATTTAGCCCTTCTTCCCTTTTTCCTCCTCTCCACCTTTTCCCTCCTTTCCCCACTTTCTCCCTTTTCCCTTTTCCCTTTTCCATTTTCCCTTTCTAGAAAGAGAAGGAAAATCTTCAAGCATCGTAACTGTCACCATTCATTGACCTCAGTAAGGCAGGAGCCACTTACATCAGCAGTCTGAAGGTTTTTTTTTCAAGTTACTTGCCCAGAAAACTCTAAGATGCCATCTCCATATTGGGCTCAGTGAAGGGCTATGTCCTTTATGTGTTCTTACCACACAGCATTAAGAATGGTACACTAAATTAACTGGAAGGAGAGATAAACCACATCTAATATACTTTGTAATTATGGTAAGTGACTTTGCTCATTCTCTGTGTTCAGCCATGCCTCCTATTCAGGGCAACAGGAACAATGTTCCTCTATACTCCCTTTGCTGGGCACACCATGGAAGTCATCAACTGCTTTAATATTGCTATGCAGCTCCAGAAAGTCCTCTCACCTTCCTTTCATTCATTGTGGCTGTGCTCTGTGACAGCCACAGCCAATATCTTGTGCTGAGACATCCTAAATCCACTCCTGATGGCATCTGACCTTCCTGATTCTCATGCAAAGCAAATACGCCCTAAATGATCTGCAATTGTGCATTTTCCTGCCTTCTCTACAGGAAAAAAACCCAAAACAAACCAAAACAAAAAAAGCCTTTGGACAGCAACATCTTTCTGAAAGGCACCTGAAAATCAGCAGCTCCCTAAATGCCTTTCTGCTATATTTTAAGGCACTCAAAATCACCACTAGCACAGGACAACACAAAGCAACTTTTTAGGGTGAACGCTCAGAGAGGCAAAGCATTATCTGAGGGCATTACCTAAGTTCAATTCCTTCTTTTATAGCTTTTCTGCATGACCTCAGGATGTTCTCTCAGGATAAAATTTCCAAGAGGGATTTGGACATTAAGCCTAGATCTAGAAAAGGGCTTATGTGATTAAAAGGGAACTTAGGGAGGCTTTAAGTACCTGTGACCGAGACTGCAATCCTGCCAACTCCTGCTCCACTGCAGCTTAACCTCAGAGGCACCTAAGGAACATATGGGCCTGAATCTTTAGTGTTTTTTAAAATGCCTTAGAGGCATCATGTCCTGCAAAGGACATGGAGACACCCATTCTAAGCACACAAACATCATTTAACAGCATGCATGGGAAATAAATAGCCCAGTGACTTGGTAATTAGGAACTGGCTACCTGTTTTCTTCTCATTCTGGCCTTGTAAGTGATAACATTAAGGATTTCATTTAACAAAGTTATGACATTTGGATATTCTCAGGCCTAATTGCCAAGTATTTTAGTGGGAGCTGGTAGCCCCTACAGTTCTAAGCTTTGTTCTTTGGGTGCATAACCTGTGTTTGAAGATGTGACTTGCATATTTTTGGTGATGTTACTTGCAGTACCTCTGGACCTCAGTTATTCATCTGTGAAAAGGGGGCTTGAAGGTGCTTCTCTGCTAACCAAGCTGTCATGCTAGGTAAGGACATTCAACAACACAGAGATTCTTGGCACTAATGCAAATCTATACCAGAGTATAGTTTTGGTTAGATTCTAGAGGTCTTTGATTGGAAAGACCTCTAAGCTCATCCAGTCCAACCATTCTCTAACTCTGCCAAGGCTGGGGCTAACCCTTGGTCCTCGGCACCACATCTCCGCCTCTTTGAATCACCTCCAGAGATGAGAATTCAACCACCGCCCTGGGCAGCCTGTGCCAGGCTTTGAGAATCCTTTCAGTCAAGAAGTTTGTTTTAATATCCAACCTAAACCTCCCCTGGTGCAACTCGAGGTCATTTCCTCTCATCCTGTCACTTGTTACTAGGGAGAAGGGATCAGCACCCACCTGACTCCCACCTCCTTTCAGGAAGCTGTAGAGTGAGTAGGTCTCCTCTCAGCCTCCTTTTCTCCACACTAAACACCCTCAGCTCCCTCAGCTGCTCCTCACCAGCCCTGTTCTCCACACACTTCACCAGCTTTGTTATCCTTCTGTGGACCTGCTCCAGCCTCTCAATGTCTTCCTAGCAGTGAGGGCCACAAAACTGAACCCTGGACTCAAGCTGTGGCCTCATCATTGCTGAACACAGGTGGACAAATCACTTCCCTGGTCCTGCTGGTCACATTATTGCTGATCAAAGCCAGGATGCTGTTGGCCTTTTTGTCCACCTGAGCTCACTGCTGGTTCATGTTCAGTGCAGAATCATAGAATCATAGAATGGTAAGGATGGAAGGGACCTCAAGGATCACCTAGTTCCAACCCCCTGCCATAGGCAGGGACACCTCCCACTAGTACAGGTCACTCAAGGCCTCGTCCAACCTGGCCTTGAACATCTCCAGGGAGGGAGCAGCCACAACCTCCCTGGGCAACCTGTGCCAGTGTCTCACCACCCTCACTGTAAAGAACTTCCTCCTAATATCTAGTCTAAATCTCCCCTCTGCCAGTTTAAACCCACTGCCCCTTGTCCTGTCATTGCAAGACCTTGTCAATAGTCCCTCCCCAGCCTTCCTGTAGGCCCCCTTCAGATACTGGAAGGCTACTCTAAGGTCTCCTTGAAGCCTTCTTTTCTCCAGGCTGCAGAGCCCCAACTCTCTCAGCCTGTTCTCATAGCAGAGCTGCTCTGAGCATCTTCGTGGCCCTCCTCTGGACCTGCTCCAACAGTTCCATGTCCTTCCTGTGCTGGGGGCTCCAGAACTGTACACAGTACTCCAGAAGAGCCCCAAGAAGTGTTAAGAATTAAAACTGCACAATGAGGAGTGGTGGGACTGCCACAAAAGAGCCAACTTAATATTCTGGTCCCAGTCTGAAATTCTTTAGCAATTTGGACACGAGTGTTGCCTTTTTTCTTAGGCTGTTAAATCACATTTGTCAAAAACACCAGAGCAAACAAGTGCACCATATAAAAAAAGGCTCTTCAAGAGCCTTTTGACATCTGCCAGAGCAGTCTATTTGTTGTGCTAATGTGACAGTTACTCCTGCAAAGTTCTGTGCTGGTCACAAGAAACGTCACAGACTGGAAATTATTTCATTTTGCAAACCATCTCACTGCTGCTCTGCAGAGTCTGCACAAAGAATGGGAACCCAAATGGTGCAAATCTCCTCCTGATGTAAAGAGATATTGACCTCCAGCACAAATGAGATTTTAGTTCTTTTCAATCTGACAGACTTAAAGGTGGCTTTGATTTGTTTTCCAAGCAGTCATTTTACTAGGTAAGGAAGTATTTTCATTATTTCATGCATTATTTCCTCCCTGTTTAGTTTAAAATAACTCCTAACAAGGGATCTTTGTGAACCATTTTCCTTTGGAAATTGTTTCGCAGCCTCAAAGACTTTTCTGCTTGGGATTTATTCCTGTTACTCTTCTCAAAAAGGTACTGTGCTAAGATAATCACATTAGCTTGAAATCCTTGCAACCATTCCCTTCCAAGTCTTCTCAAGGTAACAGGCAGTGCTTGCTTCATCTCTCTACCCTCCTCCTTTGGCCTTCTCTGCAGTCACTTACACATGATTGTCATCTTACGCTTCATTTGCTTCCCAGCCCAGCTGATCACCACTATCAGAAACCAGAATTATAGAATCATAGGATCATTAAGGTTGGAAAAGACTTCTAGGATCATCAAGTCCAACCATCAACCCAACACCACCATGCCCACTAAACCATGCCCTCAAGTGCCATGTCCACACATTTCTTGAACACCTCCAGTGATGGGGACTCCACCACCTCCTTGGGCAGCCTGTTCCAAGGCCTGGACACTCTTTCAGGAAAGACATTTTTCCTGATATCCAATCTAAACTTCATCTGGTACTACTTCAGGCTATTTTCTGACATCAGTACCATGAGGTGATCTGTAACAGCTCCCTGTGATGATGCAACAGACACAAACTGGAACACAGCAAGTTCCACCTCAACATGAAGAAAAACTTCTTTACTGTAAGGGTGACAGAGCACAGGGACAGGCTGTCGAGAGAGGTTGTGGAGTCTCCTTCTCTGGAGACTTTCAAGACCCATCTGGATGTGTTCCTGTGTGACCTGCCCTAGGTGATGCTACTTTAGCAGGGAGGTTGGACTGGATGATCTCCAGAGATGCCTTCCAACCCCTACCATTCCGTGCCTCTATGGTTCTAACATGTATTACAAGGTGTGACATTTAGAACACACAATTTTCACTGATTTGCTATTGCATTATTTTTCCTTTCTTCTTTGAAGTGGTTTATCATTACATATGTATATATATTTTAAGTACCTAAAATGATCTAGTTCTGAAATGACACAGGATGATAGAATCACAGAATCATTTGGATTGGAAAAAACCTTTAAAATCATCAAGTCCAACCAAGATTCTACCAAGTCTGCTGCTAAACCATCACATCTCTGCCTCTTTGAAACACCTCCAGGGGTGGGGGATTCAACCACCTCCCCTGGGATCCTATTCCAAGGTCTGAGAACCCTTTCAGTGTTTTCCCCACACCTTGCCAGCAGGAAGATAGCAGCAAACCCAAGCAGTTAAGATTCAGTTTTCTGTTGTTTTCTAAAAGCCAACACTGATAAAAAAGGCCTCTGCTAACCCCTGCTTCCAGATTTCTGCAGGGAAGAGGAGATGCTGTTTTCTTCAGGAGCTCTGCTTCCTTTGCCATGAGCCCTCTGTTCCACATAAATTAGTCTGGATAAACATGAACAGTGCTTGAGAAAGCTCCTCCAAAACTGCTGCTTTGCTTGATGCTTGCCAGTCATGCAGGCAGTGGGAGCAAGACGTATACTGCTGCTTTGCACAGAGAGAACAAAGGGACAGGCTGAGCTACTGCATCTCTTCTTTTGTTGATATTGGACACTTACCCTGGACAAAGTGATCCAGAGGAAGAGAAATAATAAAAAAAATACTTTCATTTTTCTCTTTCTTTTTTTTTCAAAATAGTGACTTTGAATTGGCCAGAGAAGAAAAATAAAGCAAGCCAGCACCACGTTACCACATGCCAGGAGACAGTGGTAAGTTTTTATTTTTATAGCACATTCTGGAAAACATCAGGGAAGGAAGAAGAAGAAGAAGAAGGAAAAAGAAAATAATCATAGAATCACATAATTATAATCCTCTATATTAGGAATTAAAATACATTTTTATACCACTTCTCATGTCACATTTTAGGTTTTGTAGGTTTTAGGTAATTGATATTAACAATTAGAATGAGAGGCACACACAAAAAAAAAATAATAAGAGAACTATAAATGCTGTCTGTATTCTGATAGAGGGAGAATATAAAAGTAAATCACAAAATCATAGAATGGTTTAGATTGGAAGGGACCTCAAAGATCATCTATTTCCAACCCCCCACCATAGGCAGGGACACCTCCCACTAGAAATCTCTCTCAGTTTCTCAGCTTATACCTTCAAAAGTGATCTTCGATGTTTCTCTTGGCTGCAGTGGGTCTCTGGACGCATGGGAAGCTCTCCCTGTGGGTCTGATTGCAGGACTGGGACTTCATGTGGTAGGTCTGTGATGGTTCACCACTTTGCACAGAAAAAGCTCTGGTCTGCTGCTCACCACACTGTGACCAAGGCAGGGCTAGGGAAAGGCAGAACGGAAGGACTGCAGCTTTTTCATCCTCACATCCAAAATAGTAAACCCATGCAGATGGCAGCTATATAATAAACTTTTTGTTAGCTTAGAGTCAAAGTGGCTTCTGGGCTTTTGTGGAAAGCTTCATTCTTTCTTCTGAAGTTTATAAAAAGCTCTGCCACTCTTTTATAGAGATCTGATCCTGCCTGACCTCCACAGACCTCAGTGGACTATGTATGTGGGTTCTTCTAGCCGTGCTGGAGACCATTCTGTCATTGCCTTCAAGATCTTCTGTGTGAAAGGCCAGCTAGAGTGTGCTGCCAAGTCAGCCTGGCATTTCACACAGCCCAGCACCTTGGAAAACTCAGTGTGCCTTGGCAATTGGCTGTGGCACTTGGTGGCATGGTTTAGCTGATGTGCTGTTAGGTTATAGGCTGGACTTGATCTCAGAGGTCTTTTCCATAGAATCATAGAATGGTAAGGATGGAAGGGACTTCAAGGATCACCTAGTTCCAACCCCTTGCCATAGGCAGGGACACCTCCCACTAGTACAGGTCACTCAAGGCCTCGTCCAACCTGGCCTTGAACACCTCCAGGGAGGGAGCAGCCACAGCCTCCCTGGGCAACCTGTGCCAGTGTCTCACCACCCTCACTGGAAAGAACTTCTTCTTAACATCCAGTTTAAATCTCCCTCTGCCAGTTTAAACCCATTGCCCCTTGTCCTGTCATTGCAAGACCTTGTCAATAGTCCCTCCCCAGCCTCAATGATTCTGATTCTGTGATTCTGTAATAGGAAAAAGCAAAAGCTGAGGCTGCTTGAGGCCAAGTGGGCAATGAGCCAATCCAGTGAAGGCCTGATCTCTGCTGGAGTCACTGCCTCAAACACAAAATGAATGAATGATAACACCAATAACAACAGCTGAAGACCCAGCCTGTGTTATCTAGATGCTAGAAAACCTGTGGGCTTTAGTTGAAAATGCAACCAAAGAGATCATAAACATTAGGAAGAAGTTCTTTACTATGAGGGTGGTGGAATACTAGAACAGGTTGCCCAGCAAGCAGGTGGAGGCACCATTCTGGAAGACATTCCTGGTCAGGCTTGATGGGATCCTGAGCTATGTGATCTAGATTGAGATGACCCTGATCTGAGCTATCAATGGAGCTCTGAGCTATGTGATCTAGTTTGGGGTGTCTCTGCTTACTACAAGGGGAGTGGACTAGATGACCTTTAAAGGTCTCTTCCAACTCAATGCATTCTATGACTTTATAAAGTTCAAAGCTCTTTTGAAGCAATGTAAATGTTTGTAATCAAGCCCAAATCTCACGAGGGAACAATCTGATGAACAACAAACAATACCTTCAACAACCCCAAATCTAAGGAGGGAAATATCTGATGAACAAAGTATCCTACAACCCCAAATCTAAAGAGGGGACCATCTGATAAACAACACCTTTGACAATCCCAGATCTAAAGAGGTAGCAATGTGATGAACAAAGCATCCAAAAAAGGGGTGGGGGTGGGGGGAATGATGAAGCAATATGAAAAGAGAACTTCTTATTTCAGATTTCAGGATGTATGCACAGCAATAGAGTTTTTCCATCTCAGGCAATATAGAATTCTTATTACTCAAAAGCAGTGATTCTTTCAAATCATAATAAAAACTACTCACAAAACACAGATTTAAGTAAAAAAAAAAAAAAGAAAGAAAAGAAAGAACAAAGCACTGGAGAGAAGTTATCTTCTCTTGGCTCTAGCATCATTCTCAAAAATTCAGACACCAATTGTGGGCTCAACATGGTTTTACTCCAGTAAATGTAACAGGGTAAGATCCTTAGTATTCATAACAGGAAAAAAAAAGTAATAATCCTTTGGGACTTTTATTGAGTACCTTAATGCAGGAACATTTTGTAGTGGTGTGTTCTAAAATGTTAATACATGCAGTGGAAAGGGGTAGCTCTTTCTGCAGCTTCAGTTTTCCTGCCTTCTGATTTCCTTGAGAGTCAGTTTGCTCTTGCATTTTTGATAGGACACAGAGCACCAAGCTTATTTTTTTCCATGGAACAATCCTTTCCTTACAACACAACTCTGGTTGTTTTCAGTGTCCCTTCAGACTCTTCTCTGCCCTCTAATACCTTGACTTTTGCTTTCACCTGATCAGTGTTTTGAGATTGACCTGATGGGAATGGAAACCACAGTCAGAGAGCCATAAATACAACTGTGCCAGAAATGCCATCGCTGTTTACTGCTCTAATTCCAGTTCTATCACAGTTAGCTGCAATATCTTATCTTAGATATCTGCAATATCATATCTTAGCTGCAATAACCTGCCACGTTGTTTGCTCCTGCTTTCTGTTTTCTCCCTGCTGGACTTTGATGTTTATAGTAGGATGCTGAAAGCAGTCTCAGGGCTTTCTGTGTGATAGGATGGGCTAAAAGGAGCAGATACCATTGCACAATACTTTCAGTCTCACACAGCCTGTGTGGAGAGAGAGAAAGCAGAGAGATCGCATGTAAAATACATTCCTCCTGCTCACCATCACTCCTTTTCCCTTTTCAAGCTGAAGGGATTTCCTCTATGCACATGTCCTCTTCCCCCTTGTCCTGCCTCAAAAAGGAACCCCTAGGGATGCCAGCTTGCAACTAGCCATACTTGGAAACAGGCAGAAGAAATATAGACATAAACGAAAGAAAATGTAGCTGTACTACTATGAATGTTCCCCTAATAGCAGAATTTCTTCCCATTTTCAAGGCAAATGTTGACATCTATTCCATCTGAGTATTCTCTGAATCTATTCCAGCTGGGCTAGGCAAACCACTAAGGAACTGAGTAGAATGGCCCTAATCTTGGGATGAAAAGAGTTTAAATACCCTCACTTGCACTCCCTAGCATTTACAACAGACAGATTTTAGACAAGCAGACATGATCCTATAGATGTGGAGGCTCCATCTCTGGCATTGCTCAAAGGCAGGTTGGATGGAGCCTTGAGCAACCTAGTCTAGTAGGAGGTGTCCCTGCCCATGGCAGAGAGGTTGGAACTAGATGGTCTTCAAGAGCCCTTCCAAGCCAAACTGTTGTATGATCCTATCAAAGTGGATTTGTCTAATCATCAGAGAGATGCTGGAGCCTATTCAGCTGAGGACACACTTCTGTAAAGTAAGTGGTTAGTGAATAGATAAGATACTAAAAGGCATTGCTAAAACACACAGTGGCACAGTGCCAGGAGGAGTCAAACTTCTTGCTGGTGAGATTGTTACACAGAGCTCCTAACTGCAAGCAGGATGGGAAGGCAGAGGAAAAGAATGGGAGAACCAGAGGATTGTTTTGGTTGGAAAAGAATGAAAAAATAGAATTAATATAGAATCATAGAATGGTTTAGGTTGGAAGGGATCTCAAAGCTCATCCAGTTCCAACCCTGCACCATAGGCAGGGACACCTCCCACTAGAACATCATCCAACCTGGCCTTGAACACCTCCCTGGGCAACCTGTGCCAGTGTCTCACCACACTCACTGTCAAGAACTTCCTCCTAACATCCAGTTTCAATCTCCCCTCTGCCAGTTCAAACCCATTACTCCTCATCCTGTCATTACAAGACCTAGTCCCTCCCCAACTCTCCTGTAGGCCCCCTTCAGATACTGGAAGGCCACTCCAAGGTTATGACTATGGTGTGACACCAGGGAAGGAGAGTCATGAGTCAAGAGGCTGTTGATACCCCTGTGTCTGCATTCTCACAGCCAGATGTTGACTGCTGTAAATGGCAGAGTACAGAGTGAGGGCAAATACCAGCTGGACCTAAAGCTGTAGATTTGTCTAATCATCAGAAAGATGCTGGAGCTCATTCAGCTGAGGACACACTTCTGTAAAGTGCTTCCTGAGTTAGTTATAGAATCATAGAATGGTTTAGGTTGGAAGTGACCTCAAAGATCAACCAGTCCAACCCCCTGCCATAGGCAGGGACACCTCCCACTAGAACAGGTTGCTCAAGGCCTCATCCAACCTGGCCTTGAAAACCTCCAGAGAAGCTGTGGATCACAGAATCACAGAATGTGATCAAAGATTGTGTGGCCAGAGTGAGGGCAAATACCAGGTGGACCTAAAGCTGTAGACCGTATGCAGGGTTTGGATCAGTGGCTCATTTTTCTTTAGGTTATCTTCCACTCCAGGAAATTCCTGTTGACTTGAAGGATTTTAACTTGTATGAATCAAGGCCAATATATCTGCTCTGAAGAATGTGATTTGCTTCCTAACAGTGTCTTGCTGTGAGTATCCTTAACTGGAATCTGAATTTCAAGCCCTTGCTTGTGCTATTATAGACTCCTTAGGTGTACAACACCACAGAAAGAGACCACAGCTTTGTGTCTTTTAAACACCTTCAGGGATGAGGATTCAACCACCTCTCTGGGCAGCCTGTTCCACTGCTTGAGAACCTTTTCAGGCAAGAAGTTCCTTCTAGCATCCAACTTAAATCTCCCTTGGTGCAACTTGAGGCCACTTCCTCTTTCCCTGCCACTTGTTACTAGGGAGCAGAGACCAAGGAAGAGAAAAAGAAGACCTTAACAAAAGTTCATCTCATAAAACTGTCCCAAAGAGTAAACATGTTTGTGACCTGAATCTACTTTTGCTTTCTAAAGGCTACTTTGAGAGAGACACAAACCCTCAAACTCCCCAGGTTCATTCATTGCAATTGTTGTTCACAGCTGTGGTTGTTTTCTTTGCTCTCCCTTTTCCTGCTCTGTGGTCTGTTTTGCACAGTTCACTTGCTCAGGCCATGGAAATAGCTTCACTTGGAAAACAGCACTGGAGATCTGCAGCTTAAAAACGTCACAGCCCTGCTGAAAGGACTGCAGGAAAACATTCAGAAGCAAAAGACAGGTTTTCAGGAATGTCCTTCAGCTTAAAGAGTGGGATTCACTGAAGAGAAACTGGATTTCTCCATCCCTGTAATGGGAGAATATTACTTGTGTTTGCTCTGCATTAATGAGAACTGGGATTTACAGTTAAGGCCAAAGACTTCAGATTTAAATAAGAGCACTATTTCCTTCTGTTTCTTGAGGAGTAGTGAACAGCAGACAATTTATAAGCAATTCAACTACAATGAATCAATGAAATCTTTACATTCAGCCTTTGATTTATTTCTGGTGAAATATGTTCTTCAACTGCAGCAGTCTTTGCCCACTTTTTTTTTTTTTTCTCTTTAATCTACTAAAAATCTTTTCCCTCAACTTCCAGCTCAACTACTCAGCCTGAACTCACAATCTCCCCCAGGCATCAGGTGAAAACACCCATACAAAAGCATCCTCCACTCTAGAGATCTCTACAAAACCACTGCAGCATGCTGAAACCTTAGTTCCCACTTAATCTTAGTAGTGCAATCTCTTTTATTCAGCAAAGGGACTGTGCAGACCTAAAGGTAGGCTCTGGGATCCTTCTTAACCCTCCTTCTAAATCCAGGAGTGGCATCACTCTCTCCCATGAAAATAATGATGCTCATTGCTGTCTACAGCTACCTGAAGGGACATTGTGGATGTTTCTTCTCACAGGTAATTGGAGACAGAACAAGGGGGAATGGCCTCAAGCTGAGGCTGGGGAGGTTTAGATTGGACATTAGGAAAAAGTTTTTCACAGAGAGAGTGGTCAGGGACTGGAATGAGCTGCCCAGGGAGGTGGTGGAGTCACCCAGCCTGGAAGTGTTTAAGGGTTGTTTGGATGTGGTGCTTGGGGATATGGTTTCAGGTAAATCTTGTAGAGTAGGGTTCCAGGTTGGGCTTGGTGATCTTGAGGGGCTTTGCCAACCTGCATGTTGCTGTGATTCTGTGAAGTCCTGCTCACCATGGAGAAAGAATTCCCTGAGAAAGCCCTTAAGGAAGAGTGAATCTCTACAGAACAGTGCTAAGCCCTGAGTGCTGAAATAACATCTCTCATCTTGCAGGTTTCAGGCTTAAATCTGGCATTCAGAACTTTCACAGTAAAAGTTGCATGTAAGTAAATAGTTTTCGTTTCCCCAGTAGTGTAGAACTGATCTTGAGAATGACAGAATCGCCTTGACTGGAAAAGATTTTAAGATCATCCAGGCCAACCATTGTATAACTTTACAAGTCTGGTGCTGTGTCCCTCAGCACCACATCTCTGCCTCTTGGAAAGAACCTCCAGGGTGGGGATTCAACCACCTCCCTGGGCAGCCTCTGTCAGACTTTGAGAACCCTCTCAGTCAAGAGCCTCTTCTAAATTCCAACCTAAACCTCCCCTGGGTTAACTTGGGGCCATTTCCTCTCCTCCTATCACTTGTTACTAGAGAGAATAGATCAATCTCCACCTGGCTCCAGGCTGCTTTCAGGCAGTTGTAGAGAGTGAGCAGATCTCCTCTCAGCTTCCTATTGTCCATTCTAGACACCCTCAGTTCCCCCAGCTGCTCCTTACCAGAACTGTTCTCCACCCTTCTCCACCTTTGTTGCCCTTCTCTGGACCCACTCCAGTACCTCAATGTCTTTCTTAGAGTGAATTTCTTTTGCGTTTACAAACACAAGCTAGCAATCTGTTTGCACCCTACATCTACAATTAGAGCTAAATTAAAGAACAGGAATACAGGACAGGAACAAAGAACAGAATTAGAGGAATAAAACTGGATACCACCTGAAGCAAAGGGCAACAAAGACATCAGTGATTTGTACAAATCCTGTTTGTAGTTGGAATGCTTTCTACTGTTGCACCATGACTTACACAACTGTGCCAAGCCCCATTCTGCTTCAGAAACTTGGATTCTGTCTTGCCAAAGTATCTCAAATCTGTTCTAATTTTCTGTCATTCTCTGAGAACCAACACACCTCTTGCTCAAGGCTTTACAATGTCTGATCAATGATTGTTTCAAGGGCTGGGAAAAGATTTTCTATGCAGCCCATTCCGTGCAGCCATTTACCTGTCTAGAGGACTGAACATACAAAGCATTTTAATTCTGTCATAAAATATTGGTCTGGGCTTTATTTCTCTGAGCTGTTGGGCTAAGCTGTCCTTTTCTTCAAAGCAATCCAACTTCTTTTTCTGCTGTTGTACTGTTTCTAATTGTACCTCCTCCTTCCATTCAATGGAACAAAAACAGAAAAGAATGCCATAAGGAGGAGAAAAAAAAAAAAGATTATACAAATAATTTGTTCAACAAACAATTGGGTTGAATTTTTTTCTCCTACTTTTCCCATTCTATTTCAATTGCTTCCCTATTAACCCATCACTACAGGCCAGAATACTCCATGGCAGCAGGTTTTAGCAGAACCGATGCAGTCATTTTGAAGAACAAGATGAGAAGTCAGAAAGGTGCTAGAAAGTTAGCAGTGGCCAGCACCCTTTGGAATAGATGGAGGAAATCTGACAGACAGCTGCTGCTGGCATGAGGAATGTGCTTTTTATCACCTCCTACCAGTATCATGGAATTACAGAATCACAGAACTAACCAGGTTGGAAAAGACCTCTGAGATCATCGAGTCCAACCTATCACCTAACACCTTCTAATTAACTAACCCATGGCACTAAGTGCCTCATCCAGCCTCCTCTTAAACACCTCCAGGGATGGGGACTCCACCACCTCCCCGGGCAGCCCATTCCAAAGCCAATCACTCTTGCTGTGAAGAACTTCTTCCTAACATCCAGCCTGAACCTGCCCTGGTGCAGCTTGAGGCTGTGTCCTCTTGTTCTGTCACTGGATGCCTGGCAGAAGAGCCCAACTCCAGCTGGCTACAACCTCCTTTCAGGTAGTTGTAGAGAGCAATGAGGTCTGCCCTGAGCCTCCTCTTCTCCAGGCTTCACACCCACACCTCAACATCTTTCTTAAATGGAGGGGCCCAGATCTGGACACAGCACTCAAGGTGTGTCCTAACCAGCACTGAGTACAGGGACAGGACTGCCCTGCTCCTGCTGGCCACACTATTCCTGATCCAGGCCAGGATGCCATTGGCCTTCTTGGCTACCTGGGCACACTGCTGGCTCACGTTCAGTCAGCTGTCGACCAGCACCCCCAGGTCCATCTCTGCCTGGCTGCTCTCCAGTAAAATACTTTCTTCTGAAGAGATGGAAAGTTTGGAAGATTTCAGAGCTGCAGATTCTCACTAAGGGTTTGCTCAGCTGGCACCTCAGGTTTGGGGCATTTGTTGTCTGTTGAGGCAGCAGCAGAAGGTGCAGGCTCTCTGCATTTCCATGGAATGACAACTCTGCTGGTGGTGGTGAATGCAGCATGTTAGAGCCAAAGGAAGACTGGGGAGTTTCTTTTCTCCTTTCAGTGCACAAGAGAGGAAAAAAATGGCTCAGTCACAGATTCACGGAATGGTTTAGGTTGGAAGGGACCTCAAAGATCATCCAGTTTCAACCCCCTGCCATAGGCAGGGACAGTCAGGGCACAAGAGAAGCAAGTCAGAGCTGAGATGTTGGGAACCGCAGCAAGACTGTGAGGGAAGGAGTTAGAAGCTGATGAAGAAAGCCCTTTCCCTAGTAACAAGTGATAGGAGAAGAGCAAATGGCCTCAGGCTGCACCAGGGGAGGTTTAGGTGGGATATTAAAACAAACTTCTTGACTGCAATGGTTCTCAAGCCTGGCACAGGCTGCCCAGGAAGGTGGTTGAATCAATCCTCATCTCTGGAGGTGTTTCCAAGAGGCAAAGATGTGATGCTGAGTGACATGGTTTAGTCCCAGCTTTGGTAGAGTTAGAGAATGGTTGGAATCAATGATCTTAGAGGTCTTTTCCAACAAAAGTGATTCTGTGATTTGAAAAATGTAAAAGGAGTTGGCAAAGGGCTTCAAGCAGTGGGCTAAGGAGGCAGCTAGCTGAAGAGGGATGAGGTTGCAAACACTAGGATTAGAAATAAGGCAGAGTGGAGATGGCTGCTCATGGCAGAAAGAATGAAATGAGGACCAAGAATGGAAAAGTGGTTGGTCAGATAAGGAGTTTCATGAGTAGCCAAGGACATAGAATGGCTGTGGAGGAGAGATAAAGATATGAAAAGAGTGAGACAGGAACAATACCTTATCAGGAGGGTAGCAGATAAAAGGCCAATACCAACCTGTGTAGGACTGAGGCAAAAAAAACCCTCATCTACAAATAGAAGCACAGGAGTGCAGTCCCTTCAAGAACTGGAATATTCCAGTGACCCTGAATTGTCTTCTTTGCTCTCAGCTCTAACAAGAATGGGCCAGAAAAGAGCCCAAGTGGAGACATCACCGTGGGTGCCTACAGAGCTGTACAAGGAAGCTTCTACAGCTCTACTGCTGACAGATTCTCTTCAGGAAAGGTACAGCTTAGAGACCGCATTCCCAACCATTTCACCACCCTTTCATGGACCTGACCCAGAGGATTTAAGGTATCTCTTCAAGTGGTATTTGATTGGCCACACAAAAGCCCTGAGCAGGCATTTCAGACCCTCTAACAGAATCTGTATGCAGATTAGTTAAGCAAAGAGGGCCAGAGGTAGTGACCTCTGAAAAGCTGGCAGGAGTGCTTGGAATCACCTTCTGCCATGCAGCAAGTAGCTGTTGAGTAATGATTAACAGATTCCAAGTATCAACTTTAGACCAGGCAGCTGTGGTCAGAATAAATGTTAATGATTTACGTCAACCTTTCAAATTTGGTGGCACTGGTGTGAGTATCTTCCAATTTAGCCACAGGAATGCAGAAGATCTGCCTGAAGGGAAACTGAAAGCTCAGCTATTGTGATACTTGACCAAAGTATTTAAAGTTCCTCCTTGAAATATTGTGTTCAGTTCTGAGCACCTCACTTCAAGAAGGGCCTCAGGGAATTGCTTAAAAGAGTCCAGCACAGAGCCACAAAGATGCTGCAGGCAGTAGAAGATCTCCCTGCCAGAACAGGCTGAGGGAGCTGGGGCTTGGAGCTTGGAGCAGAGAAGCCTAAGGGCTGCCCTCAGTCATGTTGATAAAGATGTGCAGGGCAGTGTGGGGAGGACAGAGCCAGGCTCTGCTCAGGGATGTCCAATGACAGGACAAGGGACAATGGGAGAAAGCTGAAGTAGAGGAGTTCCCATGAGAACATAAGGAAAAACCTTTTCACTGTGAGGGTGACAGAACCCTGGAGCAGGCTGCCCAGAGAGGCTGTGGAGTTTCCTTTTCTGGAGACTTTCCAAACCCACCAGGACATGTTCCTGTGTGACCTGCTCTAGGTGACCCTGCTCTGGCAAGGGGGGTGGACTGGAAGGTCCCTTCCAGGCCCTGCCATTCTGTGATTCTGTGAAATACAGAATGGTATCTTCAATGTACCCAGGCCCAACTCGCTTCTGTATAATCACTCACAGCCTATTTCTTTTCTCCAGAGATATGGGACATATAAGACTCTTCTCACAGGTAAATAGTGATAGAACAAGAGGCAATGGCCTCAAGCTGTGACTAGGTAGGTTTAGATTGGACATTAGGAAAAAAAATTTCCTGGAAAGAGTGGTCAGGCATTGGAAAGAGCTGCCCAGGGAGGTGGTGGAGTCACCCACCCTGGATGTGTTTAAAAGGCCTTTGGATGTGGTGCTTGGGGATACAGTTTAGGGTGCACCTTGTAAAGTGGGGTTCTCAGCTGGATTTGGTGATCCTGAGGGGCTTTGCCAACCTGAATGTTTCTGTGATTCTGTGATCTTACAACTGCCCAGAGCCAAGAGGGCTGACAGAGGTGTCTCATTCACTATAAGAATTCCAGCTGCTCAGTGCTACTCTAGATGAGCTTCTGAGCAACGTTACAGTACTAGCAGGCTCCTGAAGAAGCCTTTTCAAGACAACATTTCCCCCAACAAGTCATACTATTGAGTAGACAATGATACTGTTCTGAAGTTTCAAATGTTCTTCAGGTTCAGCTTCTCTGTGGATCTCAACAAGTTCATCCTCAAAGAGGCAAAATGAAAGTGAGTGGCTCCACTATCAAGGAAAATCCTGGCTGCTTACGGAGCAACCACCACCCTGCAGCTCTTCGGTGCCGGCTGCCAACTTGGCATCTGGATTCAAGAAGGGCACTGCTTTCAAACACCTTCCCAGTAGCAAAAGTGACACAGATCCTCTCAGTCAGTCTGTCTGGATCTAGTAATGAGCCCCGTGGCAATTGTACAGGCTCTGCACTGACAGGGAAATACCAGAAGCAGAGGAAAGTACAGAGGGGTTTGAGTGCACTTCATGACTGCTTCCCCCACGCTCCTACGGAAGGCTAAGTTAATGGATTCCCCCACCAGGTGATGAACATTTAAATGATGTGCACTTTCAGTCACTCTATATTAACATGATAAAGTGGTTCTCTTCACAGTGACAGAGATGAACATTTCCCCCCTTTTGCCTGTTTTCCTCTCTCTACCTGGAAAAGGACACTTTGCTGACTCACATCTGATTAGCCTTGTTACTGTAGCAGGAGCTACAGTAGAAGGAGAAAAGAGATGGATTCTTTTCTGCCTCATACATCACTCTCCACCCACAAAATCTAATTGAGGATAAATCACACTCTCAGGTGGGAATTTTCCTATTGATTTCAGTGAGCATGGCAAGAGCTTTCTGTGTTTCTCATTTAAATCTTGTTAGCCACAGAAATAGTGGCCCAAACTCACCCAAACATCTGTTGCAGTTCAACTTTCAGGAATTAAAGCCCCTGAAAACTCCTTTTGATATGTAGAGTGTGGACATCTGGCTCGGGAGAGCTCCCAAGACAACCCAAGACAAAAGCTGCACCACACATTTTCAGTGAGTCACCACCACTCACCCAACCCATCCTAAAATACCCTGCCTGCTTCTGAGGCATGAAACCCTAGATCCAGATGGTTTCTTCCCACCTGTCCAAGGCTGGCTCCAACCAAACTAAAATCAACAAACAAAAGGAGGGAAGGAGAGAGAAGCAAACTATCAGACACGCAGCTATGTGAGCAGAGCAACCCAGAAAGTCTGCTTTCCTCTGGGTTCTTTTGGAGTTTGAAGAGCTCAGTAGCTGGGATGATGTTTTCTCCTGATGTTTTCTCTTTGGATCTGAATTCATTGGAATCTGTTAAAAGCTGAACCTATTCTTGAATGGAAGCACTAAGAAGAATTTATTCTTCATCAGGCTGCTGTTTTTAACACAGTCTGGGGGAATTTAACACCTCTGAGGCTGCTTCTTTTCCCTCAGGCCCAGTTGAAACTGGCTAACAGCTGACTTGTGACTAGATAGACACAACCCCCCTGTGACCTGCTTTTCTGGGTAATGAAATTAAAAACAAGTGCTTCAAATAATTAGGAGTTATCCTCTTCCATAGGTAAACACACACTTGCTATCTGTGCTTCCAGTCTTGTAAGTCATCAAAAACCTTTTGAACTTTTGTCTTTATCCAGCTCCTTTTAACAAAACAAACACCAAGAGCTGGCACATGCTGACAACAGGGAGCTGTAAATACCTAAGGGGGGGATTCTTCCAGTCAAAGCCAAGCACTGAAACCAAGGGAAAAGCTCCAGCTGGCTTTAATGGACTTTAAGCTAAACTACCTCTCTTCAGCCATGGAAAAAAAACCCAAACAAACTAGCTGATAACAGGTCCTGTGAAAAGATGTACTAATAATTAATGAATGTTGTCTCTCCAGGGAAAAGAAAAGCACAAGGGGTTTTGGCTGGAGGATGAAAGAAACACATCTAGAGAAGGGCCACAAGGATGATCAGAGGGCCAAAGCACCTCTCGTGTGAGCACAGGCTGAGAGAGTTGGGGTTGTGCAGTTTGGAGAAGAGAAGGCTCCCAGGAGACCTGATTGTGGCCTTCCAGTATCTGAAGGGGGCTACAAGAAAGCTGGGGAGGGACTTTTTAGGATGTCAGGTAGTGATAGACCTGGGGGAAATGGATCCAAAGGAGAGGAGAGGAAATTTAGATTAGATATTAGGAAGAAGTTCTTCACCATGAGGGTGGTGAGACACTGGAACAGGTTACCCAGGGGGGTGGTGGAAGCCTCATCCCTGGAGGTGTTTAAGGCCAGGCTGGATGAGATTCTGATCAACCTGATCTAGTGTGAGGTGTCCCTGCCCAAGGCAGGGGGGTCGGACCTGGATAATCCTTGAGGTCCCTTCCAGCCCTGACAATTCTGTGATTCTGAGTTTCAGGGTGACTAAATGTTTATATTTCACGACACCTAAGTTTGGTGAAGTGAAAAGAAACTCAGTGCTTTGTATAAAACTTTGCTGAGCTTCTGTTCCTTCCTGGAAAGTCTTGGCTAATTCAAATCCAGCTGTCTCCTTGCACACGTGCAGACATTCTCCCATACCTTTTCTAGACACAGATGTGTTCTGTTAGATGAGGAACATCTGGTTAAAGCAGTGTGGCCATGAAAACATGACCAACATTTTGGCAAATGGATTTATTAACAGAGGTCAGTTTCTCTTATTCTGGATAATGCTTTACATTCAAGGTATTTTTGTGCCTAGGGGAACTTTTAAACAGCAAATTAACACACTGTGCTGAAAAATCTGATCTGCTTTTGCCCTATCTTACAGTGATTGACAGATTTATTATAATTTCCCCCTCTTCATTAATGCTTCAGAATTTAGAAGATCTAATCCCTCCTTTGGCATTTTCACTTGGTGTTGCCATTTCATTTGCTTAATAAATAAAATTGCAGGCAAAAGAAGATGCTTTGCCCCTTGATAAACCTCCTTCTTCTTAACTTCCATCTATGAAGTTGAGCAGCAGGTGTGCAGTGTACTGGGACCTAGATTTACAGAATACTTTAGGTTGGAAGGGACCTTAAAGATCATCTAGTTCCAACCCCCCTGCCATGAGCAGGGACACTTTCCACTAAACCAGGTCTCATCATCCAGCCTCCCTGGCGGGGGCATCCACAACCTCCCTGGGCAACCTGTTCCAGTCTCTCACCACTCTCAATGGAAATAATTTCATCCTAATCTCCAGTCTAAATCTGCCCTACTCAAGCTTCAATTCACTCCCTCTCATCCTATCACTATAATCCCTTGTACACAGTCCCTCCCCAGCCTTCTTGTAGGCCCTCTTCAGGTACTGGAAAGCCACTCTGATGTCTCCCCTAGTCNAGCCTGTCCCTATAGGGGAGGTTCTCCAGCCCTCTGATCATCTTCGTGGCCTCCTCTGGACCTGCTCCAGCAGCTCCATATCCCTTTTGTGTTGGACACAGTGCTCCAGGTGGGGCCTCACCAGAGCAGAGCAGAGGAGAATCACCTCTCTGGTGGCTGGATTTGGCATAAACAAAAACCACTCTGATGGTATTGTTAGGAGCTGGCATTTGCACTTATGCAAATGTTTTACTGCTTCAGAATAACAATGATTTAATCCAGCAGCACAGTTCAGCACTTGACACGCAAACACAACTGTTATTGTGTTTTATTTTATGATGTGCCCCTTATTAGAAGGAAAAAATATAGATAACTCTCCCATCCAAGAGACAATTTACATTCAGCACTTAGCTTCAAAAAGATGATACTCTTAAGTACACAGTCTGGTAAATATTCTAAGCATACACAACTTGTGCTGGGTGATAAAATATTCTGAGCATGTCCCAAAATGATTCTCTCATCAGAGCTGGCTTGTTACCTCCACCATCAGCAGATACTGATAATTAATCAACTGAAATGAATCTGTACAGAATAAACAAATCTGTTATACATGAAGGATGATTATGTTCTTTTGGCTCTGAAGATTTTTTCATAACTTATTCATGCCAATGGTGTGCCTGAGTTAGGAAGCTTATTGCTTTTTTTTTTTTTTTTTCCCTCCCTTCCCTTTGCTTATGAAATAAATACAGCAGCCTTTGTTTGTCATCCATCCCTTCTATTTTCTGGGCTTTACCAAAGTAAATCAGCACAAATGCAGCAGCTCTGCTGATTTACACCAACAGAAGAATTAACTCTCTATTCATCAGCAGCACCAACGTTTCCCGAGGTTATTTCAGATGCATTTCCAACACACAGCCCTGGTAAATAAAGCATTTTCAACCCTTCCATTTGAAGAGTAATGCCTATGTAAATGGCATCATCAGCTGCAAGCCAGAATCATAGCTGTCTCCTTCCAACTTGGTGAATTCCACTCCCTCCTGGCAGAGGCAATACACACAGTGGGGGACAGCATTGTATTTTGAGTTGAGAAAGCCAAGAAAATGTACTATCATTTCTATGGCTTTTAAAAAGTAATCCCTACTTCTTCTACATCCTCCTTTCCTGCTCACTTTTCCTTGAGCTATTGCGAGGACCAAGATGTTTTTTCACTGGCAGGAACACTGAGAAAGTATTAGTTTTAGATGTGCATGTGAAAGCCTTTGAAAAATCTTATGTTCTAAGGAGCAGGAAAGAAGGTCATGTTTGGCTGACCTCCTCAGCAGTCACAGATCACAGGATCACAGGATGATATGGGTTGGAAGGGACCTCTGGAAATCTTCAGGTCCAAGCTCCCTGCCAGAGCAGGGCCAGAGAATCTAGCACAGGTCACACAGGAACACATCCAGACAGGGCTGGAAAGTCTCCAGAGAAGGAGACTCCACAACCTCTCTAGGCAGCCTGTGCCAGGGCTCTGGGACTCTTAGGGTGAAGAAGTTCTTCCTCATGTTGAGGTGGAATTTGCTGTGCTGCAGTTTCCATCCATTGCTCCTTGTTCTATCCCGGGGCACAAGTGAGCAGAGGCTGTCCCTGTCCCTTCCTTCCTGACCCCTAGTCCTCAGATATTTGCAGACATTGATTAAATCCCCTCTCAGCCTTCTCCTCTCCAGACTAACCAGCCCCAGCCTTTCCTCATCAGGCAGTGCTGCAGTCCCTTCAGCATCCTTGTAGCCTTCCCTCGGAGTCTCTCCAGTAGGTCCCTGTCCCTCTTGAACTGGGGAGCCCAGAAAACAAACAGATTGAAATTACAAGTGTGTGTGATATGTTAAAATCAACCCAACCCAACCCACCAACCAATAAAAAAAAAAAAAAAAAAAAGGAAAACTGGCAATGTTATAAAATAACCAGAAAAACAGCAAATATATGATCTGCTGTGAATATTCTTCCAACAGAGAAAGCAGAATTGTGAATGATTCATTCAGACTGAGTCATCCTTTATTTTATTAGAGAAATTCTCAGGGTTAGGACTACTATAGGAGCACAAACTCTTGGCTGAGGTCCACTAAAACTGATCAGCTAACTCACAGCAGCCAGCCATCCGTTACTGTACAAAAAAATACACAACAGAACACAAAACCACAGGAATGACAAAAATACTCAACCAAAACCCCTTGACCTAAGGAAGAGGATATGGCTTCATGCCTTTCTTTGAGGCTTCACTGAGGGAGAGGAGTTAATAAAGAGTTTGAAGAAGCATTTAAACAAAATCTGCTCAGGAAAACCTTGTGCTCATTTCTTCTGAGCGTTCTTTCCCACTAGGAATGAGGTCACTTGTTTATTTCTACTGTAAGATGTATTTATAGGAAGATATCCTTGGTGCAAGTTTTTTGTAGTAAGGTAGCATACAGCAGGCTGGAGATGCTGCTCTGTGTATAATACAACACCAAAGAAGACATCTGGAAGACTGTTGTGGGGCAGCCAGAAGGTATACTGAGGAGAACAGCTCAAGAACTTGGAGTTTTTTATATCCTGAGGGCCTTAGGGCAGTCTTTGCTCTACCTCAGCTTTTCACCAAGGTACTCAGTGCATCCAGGTCTTTCTGGATCTGCTCTTTCTAGATCCGGTCCTTTCCAGATCTCTCCTGACGCACTCAGATCTTTGTAGATCCAAGACATTTTCTTGCCTTTAAGCTACGTACTGAAGTGTCTTCAATTTAGGCACTTGTCTGCCACTGTAAAATCCAGAACACTGTAACAGAAATCATAGAAAGAAGGAAGACTGTCAGAACAAGATCCAAAACAGCCAGCACACTGAGCTCTGCCTTACACTAGCCAACAGGAAAATGCTGATCCTTTATCAGTCCTTTATCAAGTCTAAACAAATCATGAGCCCCAGGCTGTCAGTCTGCCCAGGGTAATTTTTAATAAGCTTAGCAAAGACCCTGTTTGCCTATTGAGATAGGCTTGTTCTGCTGTACAACACTCTAACAGCTGGATTAACTTTCTTTCTCACTTCTACGTGAAAACAATCAAAACCTAATTTGTCACTTCAGGAACAGTGTCCAGATACCAGCCTGTGGCTTCTTTTTTGCCCAGGGAGGTTGTGGAGTCTCCCTCTCTGGAGATACTCAAGAACCATCTGGATGGATTCCAGTGTGATCTGCTCTAGGGGATCCTTCTCTGGCAGGGGGACTGGACCAGATGATCTTTTGAGGTCCCTTCCAGCCCCCAACATTCTATGATTCCGTGATTCTTCTGGAAATGAGCTACAGCTCTTCCTGCACAACTCACATCCATATGTACAAAGCCAAGACACCCTGCATGAGAAGAGAGCTAACTCTAGGTTGTTTTCCATTGTAGAGGGAAGCCCTGTGATGACTGTGTGCTCTGTTTGGTGAGTGTCAGGCAGGGACACAGAAGAAGCTGAGGGTGAGGAGACACAATCTTCTAACTTCTCCAAGGAATGCTTGGCAATCTAAAGTGACTCACCATTTTACCCTTGTCTCATCCCATTTTACACTATGGAAGTCACATTTCAGTTCAGTTGGTTTGGAGTTCTCCTGTGCACAACACCACCACAGCCTCACTAGAAAGAATGAAAACTCTTCCTCCTCTATTCCCCAGAGCAGTTTATGGCTTTGTGGTTAAAACATCCTGAAAGCAGCATGACACATGGGCCTGAATCTAACCTCAGTCAACAGTGAACTCTGAAAACAAGTTGCTTTTATAGCCAAAGAGAGTGTTGTAATCTCCTACACTCACCATCACATGCCAGCTCAGATTAGCCTTCGCTGCCTTTTCTATGGAGAGAGGAAGCTTGAGCCTGCACGTGTGGCATGGGGCACAGGCAGAGACCTGCCAGGTCAAAGCCTTCATGCTGATCACACTCGGGTTTGCACGGAAGCTCCACAGTGACCTGTTGTGACCAAGGCACTGCTGGAAGCATGCTCAGCACTTGGGGCACCTGAAGGTCTCGAAGGCTGGGAAATGAAGTAGGTTTAGAGAAGTTATAGGAAGGGATATTTAAAGGTCATCTAGTCCAACTCCCCTGCAGTGAGCAGGGACACCTTCAGCTAGATCAGGTTGCTCAGATAGTTGTCCAATCTGACCATGACTGTTTCCAGGGATGGGGCATCTGTGACCTCTTCTATCACCTCTCTGGGCAACTTGTGCCAATGTTTCACCACCCTTATTGTAAAAAATGTCTTCCTTTGATCTAGTCTGAATCTGCCCCATCAAACTGAACAGGTCCCTTCTACTCCAATCCAAACTACTCTATGATTCTATCATTCTAAGTGCTAGAAGAGCTTAGGTGCTGCTGTATTTAGGGACCAGTTGAGTGAGGCTTACCAGGGTCATCCTTTTTTATTTATCTCTCTGACTTTTACCACCCGTCTACTTCAAGAACTTAGGTGCTGCTGCATTTAGGGAGCAGTTGAGTGAGGCTTACCAGGGTCATCCTTTTTTTATTTATCCCTCTGAATTTCACCACCTGACTATTTCAAACATAGGTTTTTACTTCTGTTTTTCCTTGGCAGTTGGCTCGAGATGGTGTAGCAGTATATATGTGCAGCAATTAGCAGTCTTAATATGGAAAGAAAAATTTCCCATTTCAGCCTGTTCTCATAAAAACAAAGCTCAAAAGGACAGATTTGCAGCCTCACACTTAAATATCCTGGCTTCTGTAGATCATGTTTGTATTCTAAAAATACAAATATGATGCTATTTTTTCTTTCTGTATTTTTTTTTCTTACTGGTCTGATTAAAACCAGGTGAGATTGTTTTCTTGTTGTTCATAAGTGGACTTCTAGTATCTGTTCATTTCTGACAAGGTGACAGCATTTCCTTACCCAGTTTGCAGGCAGGCACCACATAATAAGATTTTTTTTGTTGGTGTTCATCTGAAAAGGCGTGCCTGGAGGAAGGTTCCAAGGGTGCTGTGCTCTGATTGCTGTTTTCTAGGTCAGGGAGGCACAGTAAGAAGAGTCGTGCTGTCTCACAGAACAGCCAAGCACATGCAGTGGGGTGCAGGGCAGGTAGTCAAGAAAAAGAATCCAATAAGTGGGAGAGTTTCATGAGAAGGCTGTTTAGAAGAGGAGGCAGATACATTGCCAGGCCTCAAAGGCAATGGGAGAAACTTCTGAGGGACACAGAGGAGACTGTACAATTTGCTGGAGACCAGAAAGTCATTAATTCATTGGACTGAAAATAAGCATAAGGAGATCCATCCTGCAGAAATTTACAGTGGGCAGGCACAGATGCATTTATGAATCCTTATAATTTCTCTACTGTCTCCCTCTAAGACAATTAAAACCTATTAAAGAGTTAATTGTTCTGGTTTATATTGTAACAGAACTGTCTTTGAGATGCTTTGTCTTTTTGGTGTCTTTATGAAATTCACTTTAGAGTTAAGTGCTGAAAGATCCACCTGGAAGCTATGACTAACTTGATATCCCATTGTAAATGCCAAGTCTCACCCCTGAGCTACTCTTACAGGCAATCTTTAGTAACATGTATGTGACAAGTACCCTGTCTGCACTACCAGCGTCTCAGGGCAACAAACACAGAACCAGAGGCAGGTAGGGGTTGGAAGTGACCTCTGAAGATCATCTAGTCCCAATCTCTCTGCTGGAGCAGGATCACCCACAGTAAATCATACAGGAAAATGTCCAGACAGGTTTTGAATGCCTCCAGAGCTGGAAACTCCACAGCCTCTCTGGGCAGCCTGCTCCAGCGCTCTACCAACCTGAAAGGGAGGAAGTTTTTCCTCATGTTTAGGTGGAGCCTCCTGTGTTCCAGTTCGTGTCCACTGCCCCTCGTCCTGTGGTTGGACACCACTGAGAAGAGTCTGACTCCAACCTTCTGGTACTCGTCCTTTAGCTATTGATGAGCGTCAGCCTGCTCCAGCGCTCTACCAACCTGAAAGGGAGGAAGTTTTTCCTCATGTTTAGGTGGAGCCTCCTGTGTTCCAGTTCGTGTCCACTGCCCCTCGTCCTGTGGTTGGACACCACTGAGAAGAGTCTGACTCCAACCTTCTGGTACTCGTCCTTTAGCTATTGATGAGCGTCAATGAGATCTCCCCTCAGTCTCCTCTCCTCCAGGCTGAACAGCCTCAGCTCTCTCACCTCTCCTCATCAGACATGCTCCAGTTCCCCTCACCATCTTAGCGACTCTCTGCTGGGTTCTCTCCAGTGGTTCCTCGTCCTTCTTGCCCAGAACCGGACGGGCATTGGCAGGGCTGGTGAATGCCCTGGGTAGAGCTACAGGCCCGCCTGCCAGCTGATACACTGCCAAACATGCCCAGACAGGCTGTCTGGAGACAGTCTGCAAACGGCCTGTGAGGCTGAGCCTCCCATACTTGTGGTCACCCTGGGTACAGCCATGGGCAATAGCGGGGCTGCTTATGTGGCACATTCATGCTGACCTAGGAACCAAAGCGGCACGAACATTTGCTTGAAAGCTCAGCTCCTTCTCGGGACATCCCAGAATGGAGCCTTGGGATACAGCATCCCAAAAGAGGAAAATACATGCCTCAAACAGGGATGGAAACTCGCGGGGAAGAGAACAGCTCTGGGCAGGAGAGCAGTGTGTGCTAAGAAGCCCAACACCAGGCTGGAAGGTGTTTGGCATCTTCCCGCTGCTTGCCCAGGTGTCCGCGGAGCACGCCGGAGGCATTTCCTCGGGTTAGCAGCACGAGTAGTGACACTGACGGGCGACACGGCCACTCGGGACGGGCTGCGGAGCCGCTCAGAGTCCCCCTGAGGCGACTGGGAGGCTGCCGGACCCCCAGCCACAAACAGGAGAAAACCTGAGCTTAACCGGGGGTGAAGCAGGCTGTGCTCGCCCCGAAGCGCCTGCGGCCCGCCGGTGCCCGAGGCCGCATCTCCCAACGCCTCTTCCCGGTCGCTCGCAGCCCCTGGCGGGGCCGTGCCGAGCCGTGCCGGGCTAGGTGCAGCCAATGGGCTGGCGGCGGCGGGAGTCCCGTCCGTGCCTGGCAGAGCGGTGACGGCCGGCGCTGGCGGGCTGGTGCGCAGGCGGGGAAGCTGCCTGCCGCGGTCNGCCCCGCGGGGCACCAGCGGCGCGGCCCGGCCCGGCTGCGGCTCCGCCGAGCGCTGGTAGGCCCAGCTGTGGCTCAGCGAGCAGCCCGCCGTACACACGCTTAACACGGAGATGCACACAAACAGGCAGGCCTGCACTTCGTATGTACGCTTAGCTTTGGCCCGGGCAGTGCGGTGGGTCCTTGGGACAGCCGCTGGCAGGTCAGGACCCTGTGGGGCTTGCCGTGGCCGAAGCAGACGCCGGTTCTGGCCCTGCGTGCTTGCAGGCCTTGGCACGGCAGTCCCTTTTTGCTTTCCCTCCTTTTTTCTCCATATACCTGCTCCTATCTTATGTTTTCACATGTGATTGGAAATCCCAACCGGTTTCACAGTACTCTGCGGTCACATTACTACCTGTCAGTTCAGGCTTGTCCTCTGTTTTAGAAAGGTAAATTAATTGAAATGTATTTTGTTCCAGAACATGCTTCCATCTCAGAAAAAAAAAAAGCCCCAGCAACTAGCTGTTAGCTGGATTAAGGCCACGGAAAAAGCAGTTCTTTCTCTTCTAATAGTAGGTAAAATTATGAGCAGTGTTGGCATTTCAAAACTCACTGCCAGGCTTTCATTAGGCTTCTTTTTTTTTTTTTTTTCCTTTTTCTCAGTACTGAGGCTTAAAACAAAGTAAATTGGGCCACATCATGGTTTTGTGGAAGTCAGTGATGAAATTTACATTGAGGTAACACCCAGAGAAAAAGCTTCCCCAAACAAGGCAAAGCCCCACATGTGCTCCAGCCTGGCTGGAGTTGTCTGCTCCTTCCTTTTGGTGAGCCCATGGCAGAGCTCCTCCAGCCAACACACACCTTACTAAGAACTTAGGTTATCTGAAGANGCCTGGCAGAGCGGTGACGGCCGGCGCTGGCGGGCTGGTGCGCAGGCGGGGAAGCTGCCTGCCGCGGTCGGAAGGGAGGGGAGGGGAGGAGAGGAAGGGAAGGGACGGGAAGGGGGTGGCCGCGCCGGGCACAGCATGGCTGCCAAGGTAAGTCACCGCCGGCGGCGGCGGCGGGCGGGGAGGCGGCGGGCTCTCGGTGCGCGCCAGCGCGGCCGTTGGCGGCGGGGAAGGGGCCGCGGCGGGAGGCGGGCGGCCGCCGGTCGCCCGGTTTGACCTCGGGCCTGTCCTTGGCGAAACTCGGCGGCTAGCGCCTCCTCCTCGCGGCTCCGCGGTCCCTCGCCGCCGGCTCCGGGGAGAGGACGGGGGTTGGGTGGGCTACCGGACTACCGAGCACTCACCGCGGGGACGGCTGGTGAGGTTTGGGCGCCGGCGGGTACCGAGGCGCGGCTGCGGTATCGCCACCTGCCAGCCCCGGGGAGCAGGCCTGCTCTCTGCTTGCAATGCACCATCTGCGTGACACTGCGCGGCCGCCTCCCGCTGCCGCCGAGGTGAGAGGCGACGGCGGGCGGCTGGTCCCGCCGTACCGGCGCCGGTGCCGCTGGCTGCGGCCTTCGCCGCCCACGCACTGCCCCGCGGGGCACCAGCGGCGCGGCCCGGCCCGGCTGCGGCTCCGCCGAGCGCTGGTAGGCCCAGCTGTGGCTCAGCGAGCAGCCCGCCGTACACACGCTTAACACGGAGATGCACACAAACAGGCAGGCCTGCACTTCGTATGTACGCTTAGCTTTGGCCCGGGCAGTGCGGTGGGTCCTTGGGACAGCCGCTGGCAGGTCAGGACCCTGTGGGGCTTGCCGTGGCCGAAGCAGACGCCGGTTCTGGCCCTGCGTGCTTGCAGGCCTTGGCACGGCAGTCCCTTTTTGCTTTCCCTCCTTTTTTCTCCATATACCTGCTCCTATCTTATGTTTTCACATGTGATTGGAAATCCCAACCGGTTTCACAGTACTCTGCGGTCACATTACTACCTGTCAGTTCAGGCTTGTCCTCTGTTTTAGAAAGGTAAATTAATTGAAATGTATTTTGTTCCAGAACATGCTTCCATCTCAGAAAAAAAAAAAGCCCCAGCAACTAGCTGTTAGCTGGATTAAGGCCACGGAAAAAGCAGTTCTTTCTCTTCTAATAGTAGGTAAAATTATGAGCAGTGTTGGCATTTCAAAACTCACTGCCAGGCTTTCATTAGGCTTCTTTTTTTTTTTTTTTTCCTTTTTCTCAGTACTGAGGCTTAAAACAAAGTAAATTGGGCCACATCATGGTTTTGTGGAAGTCAGTGATGAAATTTACATTGAGGTAACACCCAGAGAAAAAGCTTCCCCAAACAAGGCAAAGCCCCACATGTGCTCCAGCCTGGCTGGAGTTGTCTGCTCCTTCCTTTTGGTGAGCCCATGGCAGAGCTCCTCCAGCCAACACACACCTTACTAAGAACTTAGGTTATCTGAAGAGTGAGCTGCTTTAGGGGCTGTTTTGCTAGGATATCTGAAACAGATCTTAGGTTGGTTATTTATATATATCTTAGCTATCCCATCTAGGTGCTTTGTGGTGTTTTCTGGTGGCCTGCTGGTCCCGTATGTGCAGTGTACCAGTTGCATCTTACCAAAATTGTGATGTTAGAAGACTATGAAGTCTTCCATTCACTAAATTGATGAGGGGTTTACTTAGCTTTTCCTCTTCAAGCAGCAGTTTTTAGTCTGAAATCTGTTTGAATCCACACCAATCACATCCACTTAAAAAAATGTATATGTGTAGTTAGTTTTTGTCTAACCATGTAAACATGGTTTCATTGCTGCATGTTTGCAGAGCATCCTCTTATCTTGGTTTATTACACACTTCAGATCACCAAAATCTCTGCAAGCACATGTTGGAAAGATTAAATACTTGAGGATAAATTGAATTGAATGCTGTAAATTCCTGATTATGTCAGGCTTGGCAGAGAGATATACCTGATAAAAGGAATGGCTTTGTCACTGGTGTCATCAGCATCCTTGGTGCATTGCAAGACAGAGATACAGCATTTTTTTACTGCAGGGTTTACATCCCTCACATAGCTTCTGAGGAAGGCTTCTGGTTGCAGGCTTGAATGTGTATTGAGAGACTTAGGTTGGATTGGATGGATTAATTATTAAGTTACTTTGCAAAGCTTCGAGGGGCTTTATCTTCTGGAGGTGAAATAGCTGATGTAGAACACAGGTGAATTTCTGTTGTGACTGAAGTCATAACAGGCAAAATGTAAGCAGTGTTTTGTGCTTTGAGTGATCTGAGCTCAGGTTCTGCCAAGCACACATATGAATAACTGCCACCTAAAGAGCTTCTGGGCCTGAAGTTACTCACATGTGCTTGCAGGCATGGGCCTTGATTTGTGTTCTAACTGCCTCACTGATGCACCTCAGTAATGTTTACCTTTTTCACCTCAGCCAAACAATGGACTGGTGAGTGGAATGATTTTTCTAAAACCCCTTCAGTCCCTTTCCCTTGCCAGTGTCCTGCATGACTGCTTCCTTTAATTTTTTAATTATACCCTTTTTTGAGGTATGCGAGTCTTTGGCATTGAATGTAATTGTTTTTTGCTTGCAAGATATCAAATGTTGACGTTTGGTGCAGAGTCTAGGACTTCAGTCTGTCAAAAGAGAGGAAAACCCAAATGGGATGCCGTTAAGGCTGCATAGTTAAGCACTCAGGTATGAAGGAATGGGCAAAGATTTTTTTATGTGGAGTCTTTAATGTCCATTTAATTTCCTTCCTTCTTATATAAGACACTGGGTAACATATGTTTTAAACAGTATGTATTGCACATCAGTGTCTTAGTCTTTGCAAATGTTATCTGAAAGGGTTATGAAAATGATACTTGAAATTGTATTTGCACAAATTGGCAGTAAACAGTGCAGGTGAGATGTCTGAGTAGATTTTTTTTTACCCCATTGGTAACTAAATTGCCATCAGAGGCACTGGCTTCTTGTTCTGAATTGCACCAGAAAACAGGCTAAGTGTGAAGCCTTTATGGTAATGCATGTACAGAGCAATAATGATGTTTATAGAGTGTGTCATGCTTTATTTCTTCATTTTGAGTGTTTAACAATGCAGCCACAGTGTTTTTCATGCCCTTTAGGCAGATAGTTGTAAACAGAAGTTACATCGTCTAGCTAATGCCCTTTGTCATTCACCTGGTGTGTGTTTTCCAGCACAGTTAACTGTGTACCGAGCGAGTGTAAGCTACCCTTGGTGCACCTACTGCTCCACAGTGTTGGGCAGAGCTGTCGTGTGATGCATGTGCAAAGTGTGACTTGCTGTCTTTTTGAAGTCCTGCTGCTTGTCAAAAGATGAACTCATTTCCAGTGGGAAATTCTGAGGTGTTTGTCAGGGAGACCTCTTTCCCTTAACTAGTTTTGCCTTTACCACTGTGCTACTTTATCTGTTCAACTTCAGGTCAGAAACCGATGTTTCTGATGGGAGCTTCTATAGATCTTGTATATATGTATATGTACTTGTACACCATTAAACTTCATCTCTGTGATGGACAGCATGGCAATAAATTACAATACTTGTCTTGAACTGCATTGTACTGCTATAATAGTTGATTTTTTTTAAATATTATGGAACATCTCTCTAACGTAATTGAGTTTTTTATGCATGTGTGAGCTTTTATCCATTGGGCACATATTGGTTGCTAAAATGACTAAAATGATTGTCTTCTGAACAAAGTGAACACAAATGTCCTATGCTAAAAAACACAGTTGTCAAATGACTCTTCAGGTGAAGGCATGAACCTTTCATCACTACCTGGTGGGCCTATTTGCTTGCTTAATCTGAAGCGCATGTGAAAGTCTTTTGAAGAACAAGTACCTGACTCAGAAATCTCTCTATGAGGTAGCACAAAGAGATTTATCCCTGACTTTACTCCCACCACGATGTTTGGGTTGTTTCTAATGCAAAGTAAATAAAATTTGTTATGCAGTTTTCATATATTTAACAATTTTTTAAAAATCCTATTTCTGCTTGAGTTTTTGTGGAACTGTCTGCTGTGGAAGCTCTATCAATGGAGTTACATGTTCCTTCTGTTTACTGCCACATTTACCTTTAAATCCTAAACCTTCTCATATTAAAAATAGTTAGTCCCCATCACAGGCTCCTTGGTGTTAGTACAGTCAGGCATTTCCCATTGAATACCCCAGTCCTGCAAGATGCATCACCTCGACTGGATTAATTTGAGTTCTGTGAAGGATCGATGCTGCTGACCCTGGCTTTGTGGGCCTTTTTGTGTGCAGGAATGGTCTAATGCTTGCACTGGGTGATGGGAATTAATCAGGTCTGGATTTGGTCTGGTTAAAATACAAACACCATTGCTGTGACCTTCTAAAGGAGAGTGATTCCAAACAATGCCCAAACTGTTTGATACTGGTGCAGCCATGCCACACTGATTATTTTGCTGTCATGTACACCCAGCATGTCCCCCATCATACAGCTCCATCATCATATCTCTTGGTTCAGCTGCTTCTGCTGTGGTTCCTCTCCCCTGTGCTAGCAGTAGGGTGGGATGTACCTGGGAACAGACTGCATTCACTCTTCTTGCCCTCAGTGATGCCATTCTTCCTCCAGCAGAACAGAGGAGAAGGTTCACATTGCATTGCATTCCTCAGAAAGGAGCAAGTGAGGGATCTTAGCACCATGATGGCCTGTGGTGGCCATGAAAGGAGTGGAGTCTGCTATGGACAGGCTCCAGCCAGTCAGCAAGATCAAAATTGTGAGAGTAAAGTGGTTGGTGAGTAAGCAGAGAGCAACCTCCACTTCTCTGAAGCGTCCCTGAGTTTGTGTACTGTAGACTCAGTGGTGTCATAACACTTAATAGCACCATGGTGATAGCATCGTGGAAAGTCCCGTTGCTAGTCTGCACAGGTCCAGTGGTGCTCTCTGATGTGCATTTTGGAACTGCACATCAGTGTGTAAAGTCTTTAACACCTCATGTATTGTAAGACTCTTTATTTCCCCTTTCCCCATCAGAACTAACCTGTATTTATGCTGCTTTTGACTTACTACTGCATCTTGACTTCTCAAGAGACCAGAATTTGCCTAATAAAAGGACACAGAATTGGTATGAATGCTGGTAACTTCAAACCTCATTGAGTACAAAGTAGCTAGCATGTGTGATCACTGCGAGTGAAACAGGAGAAAGCAAATCATTTACCCCCCTTCCCTGTCCTTGACATCATCCATGTATTTAGTTTAATTTGGTTTCTTTTACTGCATGAGTTTGCTTCTGACATTTACCCTTAGGGGAACTGCTTGAGTCCTAATGCCACAGCTGAGTTTTGGGGCCCACTGGCAAGATTCATCCCAGGGAAGGCACTCATGGAGTGATTCTCTTGTGAAAAAAGTCCATGCAGCTCTCTTCTTCTGCACTGAACACCAAGTTACCCCCCAAAGAAGCTTTATTACACTGAGGGGTTTGCCTCAATTGGGTTTATCCATGTCTTTGCATTACTATTGCATACCACCTCCTCCCATTTCTTTATCAGAGGAAGGTGAGGTGAGATGGTGAAAGAGGTTGATTTATGCCTTTAATATGTTAGGGAGGTACAGATGGCATCATGTGTTGCAACTGCCAGTGGATTTAACAAGCTTTTGAAACTTGCTTTTTTTCCATTATGGTGTCCCTGTAAGAGGAACTGCAGAGTCACCTCACCTGTATAGCTCTAGGAGAGTGCTCCTGGACCTAACAGGATCCTTACCTGTGCCTGGTCTGCTGGGACGTCTGCTGAAAAGGATGTAAAGCTGCCTGGATCTTAGCACATCAGGAAATGAATGGAATGACTCTTTCCATGCAGCTTTGTGTCCCAGGAGGTTAGAGAAGCTCTTCCAAGTGTGCTTTAAATGTGTTAAAGGTGCTCCTGTAATGTAGATAAGCTTACAGCCCTGAATGCTGACTGTGTGTCTTCTGACCAGCTTGTTTAGGCCAATATTTATTTTATTTATCTCTGTTGTCCAAGGAGTGTGAGAAGGAGGTAGGTGATACTGTATTTCCTGGAAGATGGCATGAAATGTGCTGCTTCAGTTTAGCTTCACTTTCGCTTTCCATCTGTGGAACTGCTGCTGCTTGGGCTGTAGGATGGCTTCAGTATGGCACCAAACCTAAACTTCCCTGAGGCCTCTGGGTACTGCTGTGACTGCTAATTATGCTGTTTGGCATCAGCTACCACACAGCCTTCAGAAACAGAGCAGCTGATGTGTTATGGTGCTAGATAACCGGGGGCTAGCAGAATGTAAGGCTGCATGTTTTCTGGGGAGTATCTGTAGCTGTCATTTGCAGGGAGATAAAAAAGGTCCTTATAAAAATACTCTACCTTGGATTGCTTTGGAATAAAGCAATTTGAAGGGAAGCTTTGTTAAAACACTTAAAAGGAAGAGTGCAAATGCGTTTTTCATAACATTTTAAAATAATTTCATGCTATTTACAATACCTTAGAAACGTGCAATTGCAATTATATCCTTTACCAAAAAAAAAGGAAAAAAGAAAAAGTTACTTGGTCTGCACAAACCCCAGTGTGTTAAAGCATGAAATTGCTCAGGAGTGGGTTGTTGACATTTTTATTTTTCTCTGAAGAGGAAAAAAAAAAAACATTTGAGAGAGAGTGTTGAGAAGTCAACACATGTACACCAAACTACATTTAGGGAAGGAACAGAGCTTATCATAGAACATATCAGGTTCCTCTTGTTGGATGCTTGTGAGGTCCCTAACCTCAGTTGTTGGATTCATATGCCTCTGATGTCTTGCAAGCCTGCAGGAGCTGATCCTGTGCTGACCAGTAAGGGGCTCCTTGAGGATCTACCATACTCCCTGCCTTATTCTTGGCCCTCTGAAAACCAGAGCCTGGATTTAGGCTAAGGCTTGTTGATATTCTTTAGATCAACACCTCAATGCCTACATTTTATTGACTTGACTTTGGAAGTGGAATTAGAAAACGCGAGGTGTCCAGAAACAGGTATCACAGCAGCCAGCATGCTGACTAGGGAGCATCAGAGTCGGGCAGTGGAAAATGAAGACAGAAGTGTCCCATGGTGATCTTCAAACAGCAAGACTTGCACCTCTCCTTTGAGCAGGGATGCTGTGCAATTAGCAACACAAGGATTAGGGAGGGAGAGGAGTGGGCCAGCTACTAGCAATTAGGGGCACCCAGCTGGGAGGGGGGAGACTTGGATTGTGTGTTTCTGCATTCTGCATGGATGATAACCTCGACCTGCCACCGTTTTGAAGGGTTACTCTGCTTGATGCTCACTCCGGTTCTGCCAGTGCACGTTAGAGCTGCTACCTGCATGGTTGCTGGGCTGGAGTGAGGACACCAGGTCAGTGTGTCTGAAGCATCTGTACGTGCTCAGGAAGGGCTGCAGCACTTCTGGATGTGTGTGCACCTTGGTCAACTTCTGGAATCCAAAAAGTCTGGGCTGGCATGTGCCTTTCTACCTGTAGATGAATTGGGTTTTGCATCATGCTGTGACTGAGGTAGTGGAGCGTGCTAAGCGATCTAACCCCTTCAGGGGCTGGGCAGAGTGGAGTTGCAAATACACAAACAGATGTTTTATTTGTGGGGAGCACAGTGAGATTGGCAGGCTTGTGCCCAGGCAACCAAACCTTTTAAAAATAATTCTACAATCTTCTTCATATCATCAGTACTTTCATTGTTTTAGGAGGCTACTGGTCCTAGGCAGGTTGGACCAGACTTCTGGGGCTGGTTCTTTGCCAGTTTTGCCTTCCTGATAGTGGGCTGATTGTTTCTTTGCTCTGGTGTCAGGGCTGAACTCACTGTAACTGTGCTGTTGTGTTGGTTGGGTTGGCAGGGAGAGGTACCTCTTCCTTCCTGAACCACCAGGGAGCTGTGAAGCTGGTGAGCATTTAACATTAAGTAGAGGTACTGGAGTAAGGTCATGGTGCTGAGGTGAAGCAGGGTGGGTAGCTGACTTTTTCACATTAAGAAACGTGTATGAGTAAAGGGTTAAGGGAAATTCTCTCCCCCCTGTGCTTTGTCCCGGTGAGACCACATCTGGAGTACTCTGTTCAGTTCTGGTCTCCTCAGTTCAAGAGGGATGGGGATATACTAGAGAGTCCAACGGGGAGCTTCAAGGATGATGAAGGGGCTGGAACATCTGTCTGATGGGGCTGTATAGCCTGGAGAAGAGAAGATCTTATCAATGTTTGTACATATCTGCAGGATAGGTGTCAGGAAGAAGGCCCCAGGCTCTTTTCAGTGGTGTCCTGTGACAGGACAAGGGGCAGTGGATGCAAACTGGAACACAGGAAATTCCACAGGAACAGGAGAAAAAACTTCACTGTAAGGGTGACAGAGCACTGGAGCAAGCTGCCCAGAAAGGTTGTGGAGTCTCCTTCTCTGGAGACTTTCAAGATCCATCTGGATGTGTTCCTGTGTGACCTGCTCTAGGTGATCCTGCTTTGGCAGAGAGGTTGAACTTGATCATCTCCAGAGGTGCCTTCCAACCCTTACCACTGTATGGTTCTGTGAAAGGGGAATGACCTTAGTGGGGAGGACGATGGAGCCTTGAATGCAATACAATAATCCCCATGGGGTTTTTTTCTGAGACCGATAGTTTTTGGGTTACTGATGCTTATGTGAATTGTTAAACACTCTGGCATTTTATCAGTTACCCATACTCACATATATTTGGTTTAGGTTGTTGTTGTCTTTATGACTCTGACCTCCACAGCACCTCAGCCTCCCTCCCTACCAGGCAGTCCCTGTCAGTGAGACCCAATCTCAAAGGCTTTGGACCAGAGTTGGAGGGAGGTTGTTTTGGGAACAGGCACCATGGATATTTTGTGAGAGTTCTCATTAGGGTTTTTTTCTGTTTCTTTGTTTTTTGTTTCTTTGGGTTTTTTCTGTTTTAAATCCAGACATCATATTTAGGAAATTTACCCACTCTGAGTTTATTCTAAATAGTGCTTCTGCAGCTTCCGATTGCTTTAGCTATTCTAAAATATGTCTGTGACACATTTTTCTTTCCACATCTCCTGTCTGTGGGATAGAGATTTTTTTCCCTCACAGCAGCCTTTCTTGTGCCTGACAGCTTTTGTTCATTCTCAAGCACTATTGCTTGAATTTACCAAATTTAAATGTAGGCTTTGGGGAGGATCTGGGGCTTGCCATCAGTGAGAGCTTCACTTGGGTTTAGGTAGGGCATGGTTACACCACGGTGTTTGCTGTGCAAGCTGAGAAGGTGACAATTTTGCTTCTTCCAAAGCTCTTGGTCATCTGATGTCCAAATAGCCTCTTGTCTTCTGTAGGTGTTGCAGATTGTCCTATGAGCCTGTCTTGTCTCCTTTGTCTTTCCACATTTTGGGCATTCTTACTGTTAACATTTTAGGTGGCTATGGTTTGCAGCAAGTAGCACACTTGCAAGATAACCACTCTTGAAACTGTTCTTTCTGGCTCTACAAACTGTCCTTATGACAGGAGAAGACCTCCCAGCCATGTTAGTGCTGTTTGAATTATTACTGATTCACTCGGATTAAAAATAGATGCAAATAGTGGGGGGGGAAAAAAAGATGTTAATGCTGCAGCTTACTGCTAGATGAATGAAGTTGGATGTGATGTGGAGAGAAACACACAGACATACGTCTTGATCTAAACATGGCTAGGTTAGATGAGACCTTGAGCAGCCAAGTCTAGTTGAGGCATGTCCCTGCCCATGGCACAGGGAGATTGGAGTAGATGATCTCCAAAGTCCCTTCCAATCTAAGCCATTCTATGATTCTATGAAACATGTAGGATCACTCTTCTTTGTGAGGTACAATGCTTTCCACAAAGCAGATAAAGAGTGCAAAGCTCCAGCACCTCTCTCAGGTATCATAGAATGGCTTAGATTGGAAGGGACCTCAGAGATAATCTAGTTCCAAACCCCCTGCCATGCACAGGGACACCTCTCAACTAGACTTGGTTGCCATTCTTTCAGCCTAGCAACTCCTCTTGGTCACCTTCCATCACACACAGTTCATAGACTCACAGAATGATTTGGGTTGGAAGAGACCTTAAAGATCATCTAGTTCCAACCCCCCTGCTGTGGGGCAGGGACACCTCAAACTAGATCAGGCTGCTCAAGATCTCATCTGTTTTGGCATTAAACACCTCCAGGGAGGAGGCATTAACAGCCTCACATGGCAACCTATTCCAGAGTCTCACCACCTTTGTACTGAAGAACTTCCTCCTAACATTTAGTCCAAACCTACTCTCCTTCGGCTTCAAACCATTCCCCCTTGTCCTAGACACTCTTAGGAAAAGTCACCCTCCAGCTTTCCTATAGGCTGCTTGTAGGTATCTGGGACAGGCATGTCTGAGACCAAAGCAGCCTGATCAGGGAGCAAATGATCAATGATATGCTGTAAATTGAAGAAGAGTCCTTTAGAAAGTGACCTTTTGAAAGCTTTTTGACCAGCATACCTTATTTTCTAAAAGCTGCCAGAAGAGAAAATTCAATTCCCCTGCTAAGGTCTGAGTTTTGCTAAGCCAGCAATCATGATCCTGGAGTTGTAGTTATCTGTAGAGCTATCGTTAGGTTATATTGAGATTAGCCACAAATTACAGAGCTGGAACTTGATGATATCTTCCATTCAAAATGGAAATATTAAGAAAATAGTTTGATTTTAAAGGTATTTATTAGCATGTAGTCTTGAATTTTCTTTTTTCCAGTCTTCAGGTCACCCTATAAATCAATCCCATGTGCAGGTAATAGACTCTCACCCTCTTAAATCTAGTTTCTTTAAAAAAAAAAAAAAAAGGTAAAAAAAATCTCATCAGTATAAAAATTTCAAGGCTTTTAAAGGCTATTTTTGCAATTATGGGGACCTATCAGATGAGTAATTCATGTGCTTTTTACAACGATGGTTTTTATGTCCTTGATTAGGGCAATTGAAGAATTGCAAAGAGCAACCTTAATTCCAAAGCTAGGATGTGGAAGAAGGTGGTGTGGAGATGACCACAGTTATTACCTAACCTTATAAATAGGTAGAAGCGCGTTTTTCCCCCCCATTCTCCTCCTCCAGATACCTTTATGTAATTAGTGGTCTGCAGTTTTAAACCCTGGACTGTTGAGCTAAACAGCTGCTGAGCAAATTTCAAACATAACCTTTCTGAGCTGTTGTGGAACTGCAGAGGGGAGCGAAGCAGCAGGGATCAAAGTCTGAATATTTCAGCTGGAGTTGAACAAATTTCTTCTTAAACTGAAAACTTTAAGCAAGGATGAGAACAGTGATTGGAGGTATTTGAATTCCATTTGTTATGTCCTCAGCAGATTTATCCTTTCTTGCCATTTGTGACACTGTCCCCTCGGTGGTGCTTCCTTCACAACTGAAAGTGGTTTACTGGAATTTAAATAGTTGTGCAAAATTCCATCAACCACAGATTTTTTTTTATCCAGCTTCATGCCCAGTTTGTTTTTCTTTTCATGTACTTCAGGTAGGTAAATGCTACCTGATCTTTAGTCACTGAAGATTTTTCAAGTGTTCTTTTCCTTCAGCCAAACTTTATTTCTATCTGAGAGGATAAGTTTAAACTCAGCAGGAAATGGAAGGTTCAGAGAAGGTTCCTTGGCAGATTGGAGTCTTTTTTTAGTGCTGCCTTTGCCAGGAGATGAGGAGAGAGCAACAACTTACACTCTCTGTTCCTTGTTTTTCTTTCTGATGTGATGTGCTGGCAAAAAATGTCTGTAGCTCTCAGAATGTGGAGTCTTGGAAAGTCACACAGGTTTTTCTACCTTCCTCTTGACAGTGTTTCCATTCTGCCTAAAAGTGCTCTTAGTCACATAGGGAGGATGACTTCACAAGGATGTTCCCAAGCCAAACATCAATCATCCAGCCAGCAGGAGGGAGAAATTCTAATTGTCTTCACCTCGAAGTTGCTGTTCCTTATCCCAACTCCTCTGAACTCTCTCAGCCAATGGAACTATCATTTGTTGGGGTTTCTGCCACAGTCAAAGGGTATTTAACTCTGGGAAGTCAGCAAATAGGCTCACTTCATTGAAGCAAAGCAGTAAATTAAAATAGTTTTTTTAAGTGATAAATTGGAGCAAGTTATTTGGTGTTGGGGTAGGTTAAGCAGCACCTGGCTAAGCCTTTCATCAGAGACAGGTTAAGTGTTAATCAAAATGCAGGTAACATCTTAGAAACAGTAAAGGCCATCAACAGGACCATGAGATAATGATTCCGTGTCTGTGCACACAGCAGAGCAGGGGAATGCTCAGAGGTCTGGTAGCCCTGCCATGTGAAGAAAGGCTGAGAGAGCTGACTTTGTTCAGCCCAGAGAAGAGAAGGCTTAGGGGAGGCCTTTTTACTGTGGACCAGGAGGCTATAAGGAGGGTGGTGACTCCCTTTTTATGAGGAGTCGTGTGAAAAAGAACAGGGGTGGTGGGGATGAGTTACTGCTGGGGAGGTTCCCATTGGACTCCAGAAGCAAATACTTCCTCATGAGAACTGTTGGATATTAGAGTCATCTCCCAGGGGAAGCAGTGGAGTCCCCTACAGTTTTAAGATTCAGCTTGACAGGCTGCTAGGCCACCTCATTTCAAATACACTGTTCCCTGGAGAGGTTGAACCAGGGGGTCCTTGGAGTCCCTTCCATCCTGGCATTCTGTGTGTGAGCTATGACTTGGAGGTCTGTGTTCAACTGTGAGCTCATGTGATTTTCTGTAGTGAAAAATCAGACCTTCTGCCTACTCTTGCATGTTTGTGATGGTACTTTGCATTTTTGCTGCAGTTCTTTTACACCAGGTGCCTGTTAGAGCTTCTTGGTGGAGTCTGGTCTGGTGAGTGTTGTTTCAGGTCTCTCCTGGGTCATCTCCTAGGCTTTGTCTGTATCAGGACAGGAGGCTTCCTGCTTAGATGGATGGTCCCTTCTCCTTAGTATCAGGTGATGAGAGAAGAAATGGTCTGAAATTGTGCCAGGGGAGGTTTAGATTGGATATTAGGAAAAGTCGGGCTGCCCAGGGAGGTGATGGAGTCACTGTCCCTGAAGATGCTAGAGAAATGTGTGGACATGACACTTTGGGACATGAGTTAGTGACTACAGTGGTCTTAGGCTGAATGCTAGACTTGATCTTGGAGGACTTTTCCAAGCCAAACAGTTCAGTGAAAGGTGTGTTGTGCAGTAGTGGTGAAGGATTATCCTCTCACCTTTGGTATGTGATTTTCCTGTCCCATCCATCCATCGCATGACCTGATACATAGGTCTGATTTTAGGACAGAGGAAAACAGGCCTGAAAATTAGTATTAGTGAGCAAGCAGCAGGCTGTTTGTTGTCATCTCTCCATGCCTTGGAAATCCATCTCATTTCCACTTCTCCTTGGATCCTTGGCTACTAAAACCTCTTGGTCACGTATTTTATTATTGTAGGTCTTTACCGTGTTTGACAACTACTGTTTGATGGAACATCACTGATTTAACAGATCTTTGGCAGAAGAAACCTTTAAGTGAGGCACTGAGTATGAAAAGCCATTAGAAAAAAACAGGGTATGTAAAAATACTGTGTCTGGCTGATTCCTGCTTTCAACCCATTGTGCAGTCTGAATCTGACTAGAGAAATCTTCACGTGTTTAGGGGAAGAAATTTTTGAATAATTTCACATTTCCATTAAAATAGTTTTTGTCACTGACATCAAGTCAGCCTTCCTCCTTCCTGTCACTTCACCTGTCTAACGCTGCTTGCCATTATGTGTCAGTCTAACTGGAAACTACTTTGTAAAGATCATGAATTAGTCCCATGTTGATGCTGTTCAGAAGGGAGAAAAATATGGCAACAACAAACTTTCCTACAGTTGCTTTTGCTCTGTTCACACACCCAAATCGGTTCTTTGGGTCTGCATCTTTCCTTTGTCCTTTCTTCCCAGGCTGGGAAGCAGGAGGTTCAGGCTTTTCTGCATTGTGAACACTGTGCTACAGAAGTTTTGTGCTTCCCACAGTAAAGAAGGTGGTAGGGATTGTAAATCTCTTGTTATGTGCTTTTGGTGCTTTGTTGCGCGTAAACTGTAGGTTCAGTATCTCAGGAGAATAGCCCAAACTAGAAAACTTCATTCCTGAATTCAACTCAAATACTGTATCACTGAAGGAGATTTGAGGTGCTGGAGTGGGTGCAGAGAAGGGCAATGAAGCTGGTAGAGGAGGTCTGGTGAGGAGCAGCTGAGAGAATTGGGGTGTTCAGTCTGAAGAAAAGGAGATTGAGGGGACACCTACTGGCTCTCCACAGCTCCCTGAAAGGAGGTTGTAGCCAGGTAGAGTTTGGTTTCTTCTGCCTAGTAACAAGTGATAGGAGGAGAGGAAATGACCTCAAGTTGCACCAGGTGAGCTTTAGGTTGGTTATTAGAGGAAACCACTGCTCAGTTTCATCATCCTCCAGCCTGTATTGGTATAGAGGATTGTCCTGACCTAGGTGCAAGACCTTACACTTTACTTTTTCTTTGGCAATGTCAGGATGCTGACATCACCCCAAAGTGTCCAAGGAGTGAGATGGAAGAAGCACTTCATGTTAATGAGACATTAAAAGAATAGTGCTAGAATCTCTCTGCTGTATTAACCCCTGCTCTGTGTTTAGTTAAAGTGGTGTTTCTACATTTTAGTTTAGCTTCAGTGTCCCCAAAGAAAATGAAAATCTCTTCTTAGCAAAATAAAATAAAGTATGTAATTCTCTTTTCCCCTCTGCTTGAAAGTGCCTGCCTGGAAGTAATTTTAGGATTAAATTTCTGATTTAATTCCTGTCTCTAAATAAAAATTTCTATTTGACATCATCATCATTTTCCCTGCAACCAAATGAGCTCACAAAAATATTCCGAGGGCAGTGCAGCAGAAATAAATGTAATGTTTTAATGAAACAGTTATTGCTTTATGCAAATCTGTGTGATAAAATAGGCTTGCAGATGAGAAGCCAAAAGCACTCAAGCTAAAATCAGAATGGATTCTAATTAAAATGTATTAAAATGCTGCAAATGTTTCTGCAGTTTCTTAAGGAGCTGAGAAGATTTTTTTTTTTTTTATTATTGTCAGGTACCTTAAAAACAGAATTATTGTGAACTCTTTAACTGTCTTGACTCAGTTGCAGCAAGTCAGCAGCAGATAGATCTTAAATTGGTTAATGTAAAGCAGCAACTGAGGTCTTCATTGGATTATTTGCTAATTCAACTGCAAATTATTTCCTAGCACCCTCTTTGCCAGCTTCAACTGGTTCAGGTTAGTAGGGAGAAGGAAGGTCACATGCCCACAGTGACTGTGTGATCTGCTAATATTTAAGCAGCAAGCACTTGTGTATTGCTAATATTGAAGAGAAGAATTGTAAACCAAAATACAAATTGCCTTTACTTTGTAATTGCTGGAAATGATCTAATAATTGAAGCTGGAAGGCACAGGATGAGAATCGAAGCACTGGTGGTGGCGTTGCTTGCAGGCAAAAGAAAGTGTGTTTGTAAACTCCTCCTTTGGCATAGAATTGTTTTGTTTGGAAAACACCTTTAAGAGCATCCAGTCCAAGCATTGTCTAATTCTGCCCAGGCTGGGGCTAAACCTTGGCCCTCAGCATCACATCTTTGCCTCTTTGAAGTGCGTTCTCTTCCTGGACACGTTCCTGTGTGATCTGGTCTAGGTGACCCTGCTCTGGCAGCGGGGTTGGACTGGATGAGCTTTCAAGGACTCTTCCAGACCCTGACATTCTATGATGATTCTATGAAACACCTCCAGGGATGGGGATTCAACCACCTTCCTGGGCAGCCTCTTCCAGTGTTTGAGAATCCTTTCAGTCAAGAAGTTTCTTCTTGTATCCAACCTAACCTCCCCTGGTGCAACCTGCGGACATTTGCTCTCCTCCTATCACTTGTTACTAGGGAAATCAGCTTCCACCACCTTCCCTCACAGTCTTGCTGCAGTTCCCAACATCTCAGCTCTGACTTGCTTCTCTTGTGCCCTGACTGTGCCTGCCTGTGGCAGGGGGTTGGAACTAGATGATCTTTGAGGTCTCTTCCAACCTAAACCATTCTATGACTGAGCCATTTTCTCCTCTCTTGTGCGCTGAAAGCAGAAAAGAGACTCCCCAGTCTTCCTTTGGCTCTAACATGCTGCATTCACCACCACCAGCAGAGTTGTCATTCCATTGAAATGCAGAGAGCCTGCACCTTCTGCTGCTGCCTCAACAGACAACAAATACTCCAAGACCTGAGGTGCCAACTGAGCAAACCCTTAGTTAGAATCTGCAGCTCTAAAATCTTCCAAACTTTCCATTTCTTGAGATGAAATTATTTTACTGATAGGAGGTCATATAAAGCACATCCCTCAGGCAAGCATCAGCTATTAGTTTCCTTAACTTTTGGGATATTTTACCATGCAACTTAGATATTTTGACACAGCAGGCAAAAAAAAAAAAAATCTTTAAGGGAGACAGAGAGATGCTATTTGAAAATCCCAAGTTTTCCATATCATGGGAAGGTGGAGAGATTCTATGGCTCCTTCAGCTTTCCCAGAGCATGAGTACCCTCCCAGTGACCCAATACTGTGCGGAGTGCTGCAGAGCCAAAAAAGAAAACAACCTTATTTTTTTCCCATCCTTACTTCAAGTCAGCACAGTGTTATTATTTGCTTAAGTACGTGTTAGAATGCTGCTGTTATTTTTGTCAGCCCCGAGGACATGTTCTCAGCTGCAGGATGTGAGATTTTTTTTTTCTCGAGTCTCATCACTTTTAAGCCTTTAACAAAGTTTACTTTGTGTGTGTGTGATGCCGTTTCCATTGTGCGGTTGTCTTTTGTTCTTTTTAAGGTTGTAGAATCAGATCCATACACACGTAGAGGGAATCATGCCCACTCCCACACCCTTCCCAGTTCTCTGAGCTGCTGAGGTGTGGAGCATTTTTTGAATAGAGTTGAATAGCTGCAGCTAATTATAAATAGGATCTTGAAAAGTGAACTTCTGTGTTCAAAGAAGAAAACACCGAAACAAAATACATTTACCTGTCAGTTACTCCTGCATAATTCCTGTCACACAATTATTAGTCAAGACATGTAATATATAGGAACTTTTCTCCATCACATCTCTTACACTTGCTCATCCACGAGCATCAAGTCACAAATAACAACAGTTACTCTGGCAACAACTTCACAACAGACAATGAGGGGTTGGAGCAGGTCCAGACAAGGGCAATAAAGCTGGTGAAGGGTCTGGAGAGCAGGGCTGGGGAGGAGCAGCTGAAGGAGCTGATGGGGTTTAGTGTGGAGGAGGATGAGAGGAGATCTGCTCTGTGCAGCTTCCTGAAAGGAAGTCATAGTGAGGTGGGGACCAGTCTCTTCTCCCTAATATCAGGTAGTAGAAGGAGAGGAAATAGCTTTAGGTTTAGGTTGGATATTGGGAAAAATGCATTTGCTGAATGAGTGGTCAGGGAGTGGAAGGAGCAGGCTGCCCAGGGTGGTGATGGAGTCACCATCCCTGGAGGTGTTCAAGAAACCTGTGGACATGACAGCCTGGGACATGGTTTAATGGCTGTAGTGGTGTTGGGTCAATGATTGGACTTGGGAATTTTAAAGGTCTGTTCCAACCAAAACAATTCTATAATTCTAAGACAGACCTTTCCACAAGTTTTGGCACTGATTAAACATCCATGTAATTTTTATTTTTTTCTTTGTCAAAGAATTAGAATCCTAGAATCATGGGATGGTTTGGGTTGGAAGGGACCATAAAGATCATCCAGTTCCAAGCCTGCTGCCATGAACAGGGACACCTCTCACTAGCCCAGGTTACTCAAGGCCTGATCCAGCTTGGCCTTGAACACCTCCAGGGAGGGAGCATCCACAACCTCCCTGGGCAACCTGTTCCAGTGTCTCACCACCCTCACTGTAAAGAATTTCTTCCAGTCTAAATCTCCCCTCTGTGGGTTTAAAGCCATTCCCCTCTCATTCTATCACAACAAGCCCTTGTAAAAAATCCCTTCCTGGCTTTCTTGTAGGCCACATCAGGTGCCGAAGCCCTTTATAAGGTCTCCCTTTACTTCTCCAGGCTGAACAACCCCAACTCTGGGAGTAGATCACTCTCTTGGTACCCCTGTAGCCCTGCTCCAGGTTTAATTTTTTCCAATCACAGCATGTTTCTGTTTAGTGCAGCAAACCATCCTTGCTCGCTCACAAAGATCTTGTGTCACACTTATTCTCCTGGGCGTCAACCCAATGGAAGTTAAAAATCACAGAGGAGCCTTTGCTGACACTGTTCAGTGTGTCTGTTCCTGCTACTGTTGGCTCTCTTGCTTCTCTAATTATGAAGGTGTCAAAGCCTGGGATACATCTTCTGAGATTGCTGTTGCACTGCGCCATGTCTGGTGCAGAGCAGGACTCTTGAGAGGCTCCGCAGGGTTTCAGCATTGCATCTGCTGTTGTGAATCTTTTGATGGTGACTGCTGTTTTGTAGAAACCCCTGAGCAGTCAGACTGTAAGAGCTGCTTCATGCTGTGCCAGGGGCAGAGTGAGCATCAGGGTGTTAGGGGCTGGAGCCTAGGGAGACAACTGGCCAAGCGTTTTCCTCTCTGTGTGTAACTGGAAGCTGTGTGGTGGTCCCCAGTGGGTTTGTGTGCAGGAATAGTTTGGTGTGTTGGGAATCTTCTCGTGTGAGAAGTCTACTCAATACCAAACTGGGTGGAGTGGCAGCCACACCAGAGGGCTATGCTGCCATTCAGTGAGACTTGGACAGGCTGGAGGATTGGGCAGGAAGAAATTTAATGATATTCAACAAGGGCAAGTGTGGAGTCTTGCATCTGGGAAAGAACAACCCCAGGGATCAATATAGGTTGAGGACTGACCTGTTAGAAGGCAGCGAAGGGGAAAAGGATTTGAGGCTCCTAGTGGATGGGAGGTTGAGCATGAGCCAGCAATGTGCTCTTGTGGCCAGGAGGGGCAATGCCATTCTGGGGTGGATTAGAAGGGCTGTGGCTTGGAGGTTGAGAGAGGTTCTCCTGCCCCTCTACTTTGCCCTGCTGAGGCCACATCTGGAGTACTGTGTCCAGTTCTGGGCCCCCCAGTTCAAGAGGGACATAGAACTGCTTGAGGGAGTCCAGCACAGAGTGACAAAGATGCTGAAGGGAGTGGAACATCTCTGTTATGAGGAAAGCCTGAGGGAGCTGAGGCTGTGCTGCTGGGAGAAGAGAAGCCTGAGAGGTGACCTCAGCAATGGTTATAAATATGTAAAGGTGAGTGCCAGGAGGCTGGAGCCAGGCTCTGCTGGGTGATGCCCAGTGCCAGGACAAGGGGCAATGGGTGGAAGCTGAGGCATAGAAAGTTTCATTTAAACATGAGGGGCAATTTTTTTCCCTGTGAGGGTGACAGAGCACTGGAACAGGCTGCCCAGGGGGGCTGTAGAGTCTTCCTCTCTGGAGATATTCGAAGCCCACCTGGATGTGTTCCTGTGTGACCTGCTCTAGGTGATGCTGCTCTGGCAGGGAGGTTGGACTGGATGAGCTTTGGAGGTCCCTTCCAACCCCTGACATTCTGTGACTCTGTGAACAAGCCAGCTGCATTAGCTTTGGGATGTTGAAAGCAGGATCAAAGCTAGCAGGTGATTGCCCAATAAAGTAAGTCTGTTAGCTTTGATGCACTTAGCATGGTGCAGAAACCACTCCCAGAGTTCTCATTGTGTCAGAGTGAAGCTAGACCTGAATGTTTTGGCTTGAGGTTTGCTGTCTCTGTCAGCCAGCAAATTCTGTTGTGCTTCACCACGGTGCGGGGTAGACACAGCACAACTCTCAGTAGTGTTCGGTCTGTAGCTCTGCCTACTGACTCAGCCTGTAGGGTCTGAGAAGACTTTGTTGATGACTGTTAATAACATTTCTCTTTCTTAGCTTAGTTAGGTGTTACTAGAGAGAGGAGTGTGGCAACTGCTGCTTAGTGTAGGGTTACACATCTGCAAAATGTAATTATGAAGTTTGACCATGAGGACGAAAACTGTAGAAAATAAGTGGGTTTGGCTCAAGGCTGACTGTGCTTGGACTGATCAGAGCAAATGTACCTGCCTAGTAGTTAGCAGCTTAGCTTACAGTGCTTCTTACCCTAAGCCTTCAGGTAGCTGTGCCAAATGCCATCTGATTATATTTTCCTGGGAGCAATACCCAGCTTACTCCAGGGAGGTCTGGTGAGGAGGTCTTTCTGATCTGCATTCTGTGCAAGCTGTCCTTGCAGTTATCTGGGTCCCTGCTTGGTAACCTGCTCCACATCTTCCTTGCAGACATCTCTCTAATGCTGAGTTCTGTGCAGCTGGATTTCCTCTGCAGATCACAGCCAAGTTCTTTTCCTTGTATTCTGTGATGCAGAAGGAAGGCTGAGATGAGACTATGCTGAAGTGTGTTGGGCCACCAAAACCTGGTTATTGGGGCAGCTGAAACAGGAGGCAGTGCCCTAGTGTTGATTCAGAGCACTGTCATAACTTGGGACTGTTCAGCCTGGAGAAAAGAAGGCTTTGGGGAGACCTTAGAGCAGCCTTCCAGTACCTGAAGGAGGCCTAGAAGAAAGCTGGGGAGAAAAATTTTACTAGGGCTTGTAGTGATAGGATGAGGAGCAATGGATTGAAGCTTGAGGAGGGCAGATTTAGGTTGGAGATTAGGAAGAAATTCTTTCTAGTGAGGGTGGTGAGACACTGGAACAAGTTGTCAAGGGCGATCATGGATGCCCTCTCCCTGGAGATGTTCAAAGCCAGATTGGATGAGATCTGGAGTAAGCTGGTCTAGTTTGGGGTTTCTCTGCTCCACAGCAGGAGGGTTGGAACTGGATGATCTTTAAGGTCCCTTCCAACCCAGCTCATTCCGTGAATCTATGAGCTCCCCATGCTGCATGTGCTGGAAGGTGACCAATGGGAGTTGCTAGGTTGGAAGAATGATTGTGGGTGTTTTGTGGTGTTATCAGTGTGAATATGGAAGAAGGATGATTCTGATCTAAGTGAGCAAGGTAGGTGCATTAAACTATACAGGAGTGTTGCTTATGTAGCTTTTGAGTTTTAGCATAAGACATACCTTTAAGAGATTTCTGGTCTGCAGTCAAACTTGGCCAGTAAGGGAGCTTTAACTGATTTCAGATATTTCAGTCACCCATTTAAAGAGGAATGTGAGGTCAAACTCTTGTTTGATCTCCCTTGGAGTTACATGTTTTGAGTGCACAATACACTTTTAGCCAGAAGGAAACATTGTGGTGATCTAATCTGACCTCCTACATAAACTGGGCCACATGTGGTTGAGTCTTACAGGTGGACTCAATAACTTGGTGATGGAGTGAAAGAGCTTCTCTAGAAGACGTGAGGTTTAAATCTTGATTTGGGGTCTTTCAGGGCTGTCAAATACTCTGTGTCCTTTAGTTGTGCTTAAGAATGGAAGAACTTGCAAAAAATAATCTTGATTTCAACATGAAGCTAGAGTTGGTGATCGTTTGGTAAGCCTTTCATCAGTGGCTTGATGTCCAGATGGAGACCAGTGGTGTTCTTAAGGGTCTGTACTGGGACCAGTGTTGTGTGATATCTTCATCAGTGATACAGGCAGTGGGATTGAGTTCACCTTCAAGTTTGCAGGTGGCACCAAGCTGAATGGTGCAGTGGATGTTCTAGAAGGATGGGATGGCATCTGGAGGGACCTGGAGAAGCTCAAGGAGTGGGCCTTTGTGGACCTCACGAGGGTCAGCAAGGCCAAGTGCAAAGTTGTGCACCTGCATCACAGCAATCTCTGGTATCAATACAGGCNCAGAGGAGGGCACAGAAATGATCAGAGGGCTATAGCAGCTCTCCTGTAATGAAGGGCTGAGAGAGTTGGGGTTGTTCAGCCTGAAGAGGAAAAATCTCTGGGGAGATCTTAGTGTACACTGCTTCAGGGGCACCTATGAGAAAGACGTGGACAATCTTAGCAGGGTCTGTTGTGACGGGACAAGGGGTGATGGTTTTAAACTAAAAGAGAAGAAATCTGCACTAAGGAAGAAAGATTTTATGATGTGGGTGGTGAAACCCTGGCTCAGGTTGCCCAGAGAGAGGTGGTAGAAGCCCCATCCCTGGAGGCGTTCCAGGTCAGGTTGTAATGGGGTTCTGAGCAACCTGATCTAGTTGAAGATAATGCTTTAGATTAGATGACCTCTAAAATTCCTTTCTAGCCCAAAGCATTGTGTGATGCTGTGGTCAGGCATCTCTCTCTGTGTGCCTGTATATGATGTTAAACAGGCAGAGCTCACTGGTGGCCAACAGTGAGGCAGCCCTGCTGCAGCTCTGCTTCTCTGCTTGCAGAAGGGCTGCTCTTCAGCAGCTTCACCTTTGTGGTGTCTTTAGGTGTTAAAGATCATGAGGTAGAGAGGGACATCTTCACCTCCATCATCTTCCTCCTTCACACTTGAGCTGAATTCCAAGTGTTCAGGTTAATCTGGGAGGAAGAAAGAATATGGGAAATGTTTATCTCTCTGTTTTTGGGTAGGACTTGATGCTGTCCCGATAAACTTTCTGGAATATTATAGGAATTCCCAGGTATTCCTGCATCTCCATCACCTTTCTACTCTATGCAAATGGTGTCTACTAACATGATCTTTAATATGAAGATGAGAAGATCAGACATTTTATTTCTGCCATTAGATTTGTGCTATATTGACATTAATTCTCATTTTCCTGCTCTCCTTTTTCTGTCTTGCTCATCCATGGTGTTATTCTTCTTTATTGGGTGGAGTACACTTACTACTTCATTACTCCTTTTGTATCTCTTCATATCATATATCATCTGACAACCTGTTCCTCCTTGCCTTGTGTATGACAAGTCTATTAATAGAGTTGTTTGGAAATAGAATAGAATTTTCTCTGATTCCCAGTGGATTCTGTTTTCTTGCACCACGAGGATGGTGGCACACTGGAAGAAGTTGCCCAGGGAGGTAGTAGGTTTACGTCAGACATTAGGAAAAAGTTTTTCACAGAGAGAGTGGTCAGGGACTGGAATGAGCTGCCCAGGGAGGCAGTGGAGTCACCCACTTTGGATGGTTTAAGGGTGGTACTTAGGGCTATGATTTAAGGTGAATCTTGTAGAGTAGGGTTCTAGGTCGGACTTGGTGATCCTGAGGGGCTTTGCCTACCTGAATGTTTCTGTGATTCTGTGTAGTCGAGGCCTCATCCTTGGAGGTATTCACAGTCAGGCTCAACAGGGCTCTGAGCAACTTCATCTAGGAGGAGGATGTCCCTGCTGACTGCAGGAGGCTTGGACAAGATGCCCTTGCAGGTCCCTTCCAACCCAAACCATTCTGTGATTCTGAGATCATTGGATAGTTGGGAAGAGTCTGTCTGCCTGTGATGCTGAGACCCAAAATGCACACCAGTGTAAATGAAGCATAAGTCAAGGAGGAGTAGAGAGCTCTGCTTTAGAAAATGGGCTGAAATTAAGAACAGGTTCCAAGGGAGCCTAAGGATGTGAGAAGCTCCAGGTGTGCAAACCCACTGTCTGTCACTTGCAGAACTTTGCCTTTCTCCATGCTCCCTCCATCTTCCTTTTGCTGAATGTCATTGCTAATGGGAGGGATCCCTGGGCAGCCTGTTCCAGTATTTCACCACTCTCACTGTAAAGAACTTCTTCCTTATGTCCAACCTAAATCTTGTCTGCTCCAGTTTCAAACCACTGCCTCTCATCCTATCACCACAAGCCCTTCTAAACAGTCCCTCCCCAGCTTTCCTGTAGGTCCCCTTCAGATACTGAAATGTAGCTATGAGGTCTTCCTGCAGCTTTCTCTTCTCCAGGCTGAATAGACCCAACTATTTCAGTCTGTCTTCATAAAAGAGGTGCTGCAGCCCTCTGATCATCTTTGTGACATCCTCTGGACCCACTTCAGCAGGTCTATAAACCTCTTGTGTTGGGGGCCCTGGAGCTGGACACAGTACTCCCACAGAACTTCTCTATCCAAGGCCTCTTCAGGCAGGTAGAGATGCCATGACTGTCAAGTTTTGTCTTTCTGGACAGAAGGTAAAGTGAAATGGGAGAAGTCTTTCCAGTAACAAAGCATCTAAGCCAGGAAGTCAGTAAGTATCACCTGAGGTGACAGGAGGAGAAGCAAATTGTGTGTGTGGGTCACTTTTCATCAGGTGATTTGCAGTCTTACAGAATCATAGAATGGTAAGGTTGGAAGTGACCTCAAAGCTCATCCAGTTCCAATCCCCCACCATAGGCAGGGACACCTCCCACTAGAAGAGGTCGCTCAAGGCCTCATCCAGCCGGGCCTTGAACCCCTCCAGGGAGGGAGCATCCACAACCTCCCTGGGCAACCTGTGCCAGTGTCTCACCACCCTCACTGCACAGAACTTCCTCCTAACATCCAGTCTAAATCTCCCCTCTGCCAGTTTAACCCCATTACTCCTTGTCCTGTCATTCCAAGACCTTGTCAGTAGTCCCTCCTGAGCCCTCCTATAGGCCCCCTTGACATACTGGAAGGCCACTCCAAGGTCTCCTTGAAGCCTACTCTTCTTCAGGCTGAAAAACCTCAACTGGAGTACTGTGTACAGTTCTGGAGCCCCCAACACCAGAAGGAGCCTGTAGGCTCTTNTCCAACCTTACCATTCTATGATTCTGTGACTGAAGCTGGTGAGGGGCCTGGAGCACAGTCCTGTGAGGAGAGGCTGAGGGAGCTGGGGATGTGCAGCCTGGAGAAGAGGAGGCTCAGGACAGACCTCATTGCTTTCTACAACTACCTGAAGGGAGATTGTAGCCAGGTGGGATTGGTCTCTTCTCCCAGGCAACCAGCAACAGAAGGAGGGAACACAGTCTCAAGCTGTGCCAGGAGAGGTCTAGGCTGGATGTTAGGCAGAAGTTCTTGACAGAGAGAGTGATTGGCATTGGAATGGGCTGCCCGGGTACGTGGTGGAGTCGCTGTCCCTAGAGGTGTTCAAGGAAAGCCTGGATGGGGCACTTAGTGCCATGATCTAGTTGATTAGATAGGGCTGGTTATAGGTTGGACTGGATGAGCTTGGGGGGCTCTTCCAACCTGGTTGATTCTATGATTCTGTGACTGGTGTGGCTGCAGTGTCATTTGTCCTCCTGAAGCTGGGACACAACCTACTAGAGGCTCTTTTCCTTAACTGAGATAAAAAAGACCTTTCAGAATGAAAATTGGTGAGTGGCACTTGGATAAACTGGTTAACATGGTGCTAACCATCCTTTTCCTCTCCTTTTTCCTGGGAAAATTGGGGTAGTAGACTGTGGGAAACGGAGGGAAGCTGTTGGTGCACAGCTGCTGCTGGGGTGTTGCTGTGCGGTGCCCTGTGTATCCAGTGACAGGACCTGGCTTTCAGTGTATGATTTGAAAGAAATTTGCTGTTAAAAAAAAAAAAAGCCACCCAAATCCCTGCATCATTCAAAGAGGGCTGAAAAATGACAGCTGGGCTGTGAGCACCATTTTATTATCTCCTGAGTTTCTCAAGATGGTTCATGTCAGTGATACCAAAGGAAAATGAGCATTGATTCGAGTCCCTTCATCTCTTCATCTTTGCTTTCTTTAGGCTTTGACTTCTGACACAGCATAAAATTTAAACTTGGAGGCAGATGAAACTGTTTAATGCCTATAGGTGTTAGAAATGTCTTTTATTTGCCTGTACAGTGGGAAGATTCAGGATTACTGCAGTATAGGTTCCCAGTGGCTCTAAAATACCAGATTTTTACAAACAAGGTCAGGTTAACTCTGCTTACTGCACAATGATTCCATGGAGGACAGCTTGTACTTTAGAAAAGGCACATTTTTAAGATCCTCACCTTCACAATTACACTTCTATTTTTTAATTTTCTTTTTTTTTAAACCATTGCCCCCATGCAGGTTTCTGTGCAAACACAGAAGTGGGACTCCAGCTGTGGACTCTGCCAGCTGAGTCCTAGCAAAACTCCAGGTGTGTTTTTCCCCTTTAAAAAAACCTCCAACTTGTATAATTTTATTAGAAGCCACATTCATGCACTTTTAAAAAAATACTCTTTTTTTTTTTTTCTTTGAGGGGTGGGGTGGATTTTTGTTTGTCTCCTTATTAATGACCTCTTTAGGATGAAGGGAACCGTAATAAAGATTTTTAAGGTATATATGAGGATCTGATTCTGTTGTACAAGCTTACACAGACTCCTGCAGCAGTCCAGTGTGCTGCTAGAAATGCACTTGCAGTCACATTCACCTTTTTACTCTAGGAGCCCATGAAGTAGGTAGTCATATTTTGTTGATAGCATCTCTGAAGTTTAATTCTTAGGCCAGGGTAAGATTTTTATGCCTTGTCCTTTGGGTTTTTCTTCCCTCTTACAGAGATATAGATGGTCCTACTTTGGCAGGGGGGTTGGACTGGATGAACTTTTGAGGTCCCTTCCAGCTCCTGACATTTTGTGATTCTGTGGAAAACCCACATTTGCTTGCAAAATACATACACACACACACACACAAACACACATACACATATATATATATAATTAGCAACAAATTAATGTGCTGGATTGATTTATCAGCTGCTGGTTGTTATGTTGGCAAGCAAAATTTTATTAGAGTATCCTTTACCATGAAGGTGGTGGAACACTGGAACATGTTACCCAGGGAGGTGGTTGAGGCCACATCCTTGGAGATATCCAAGATGAGGCTGGACAAGGCTTTAGGAATACTGATCTATTGGAGGAAGTCCCTGCCTTGTGCAGGGGGGGTTGGACTGAATGATATTTGGAAGTCCCTTCCAACCCAGACCATTCTCTGATCCTGAAGGAGAGGAAACTTCTGTGTCAGGCACAAGTGAAGGGGGTGAATCCACTTTCTCCAAAATGAGCAAATGCTATGATGTGTCAAGGAGGAAAATACTGAGAGGAACTTACTCCATAGTGGATATAGAATGCTTTTTAATTTAAGGGAAAGAAAAAAATCAAACTACTTTGGGTTTATAGTGATACTTGACTGTCTTGATGACTTGTTAATGTGTGCTCGTTCAAGAATTGCAGGCTTGCATAAGGGGGAAGCAGTTAATGAGAGAAGTGTTGACAAACTCGGTGGATATGTAAAATGAGTAAAAGCAGCATGGCCAGCTAAGGCAGTTCCTAATTTATCTGAGGTAAACGTTTATCTGCATCAGGCATTCTGCTGTTTGAATTCTGCCTTCCAAGTGACACTTTTGACACCTTTTGGGTATAAATTAGGCATATTAATGTAATTGTGTTTACTTGTAGGTGGCTCTAACCAAGAGAGCTGATCCAGCTGAGTTGAAAACAATATTTTTGAAGGTATGTATAAAGTAAATATTTTACTCTTTCTGCTTAATTTTTTTTCCTGTCTTTTGCTCCTTTATTGCAGCATACAACTCCTGATAGTTTTTCCAACCATTAATCATTCACTGTATTATTACCATGTTAGACTTAAATACCATTATGAGAATTGAACAATGCTCACCAAGAAGTCAGATACATTCCTGAGTGATGATTGTATTGACTCAGAAGTAGTATTACTATCTTAGAAAAAAACCCTGCATTGTTCAGAGAATGTGGTGGGAGTTTCAATATTGTTCCTACATGTGATAAAATGTTCCTGTAGACACCTTGCTGTTAGACCCTTCCTCTCCCTTCCTCTCCCTTCCTCTCCCTTCCTCTCCCTTCCTCTCCCTTCCTCTCCCTTCCTCTCCCTTCCCCTCCCTTCCCCTCCCTTCCTCTCCCTTCCTCTCCCNACCCTCCCCCTCCCTTCCCCTCCCTTCCTCCCCCTTCCTCTCCCTTCCTCTCCCTTCCTCTCCCTTCCTCTCCCTTCCTCTCCCTTCCTCTCCCTTCCTCTCCCTTCCTCTCCCTTCCTCTCCCTTCCTCTCCCTTCCTCTCCCTTCCTCTCCCTTCCTCTCCCAAAACGACTCCTATCTTGCTTGTATGCTTGAGAGAAGTGTCCTTGAGTGTGTGGCTGGAAATTGGCCGCCTTTGACCCATTCCTACGTTGAAATCACCATTCCTACCTTCCTAACATTCCTTAGTGCAGTGTTACTACCAGCTGGGTAGCCTGGTATAAAGAGAGAGCACAGAAATGGGTGAGTCTGGAGGAGGATGTGCATGGAGAAGGTGCCAGAGGGAGCTGGGGTACCTGAATTCTTTTTGTGAAGGTGTTGAGTGCCTGGCAGAGCTTCCCAGGTTCCTCCCTCCACCTCCTCTCTCTCCAGCATCATGCCCCAATCTCCCTGCACTTCTTGCTGTGTTTTCCATTGTCCCTTGTCAGCTATTATTAACAGCCTGTGTAGGTGTCACTATGTATATTGCCAGTATTTATAGTTTTATCATACCACTGCCAGTATTTATAGCTCTGAAATCAGATTTTGACTTGAGAAAGCAAAGATTTTAACTTATGAAGCCCTGAAACTTTTGTTTGTCAGGAAAGCAAAAAGGCTCTCGAAACAGAATGGGATAATCTGATTTCCGGAGGGGAATGCTTGAAGAGCAGGAGAAAGGCAGCAGAAAAAGCAGACTGTTTTGAGGAAAGCAAAAAACACAGCAGAGAGCATCCTTGTCCCTTCTGCAGCTTGAGCTGGTGCTCAGATGTGGGGGGAGAGTTGGTTAGTTTGGTGAGAACCCCCTGGAAATTGTTTCCTGCCTGCCCGTGGGTGTGCACCTCTCTTGCGTTTCTGAAGCTTGCAGCTCTCTCAGCTTTCAGTTTTGGTGGACTGAGTGGGTCGTGGTTGAGCACACTAAATACCACCTCCAGCTCCCTTTTTTCCCTTCCTTTTCCGCTGAAAAGAAGGGAGTCTCAGGAAAGCAGAGTAATGAAATCTGAGCAAAACATTTAATTTGATGCAACGCAGAGATCTTGTTGGGCTGCTTGGGAAGGCAGAGTGGCTGTGGTGTGTCGTTTAGTGCTCTACAGATGGGTGATGGTCAGAGCATTTCATTAAGCTGCTTCAGACTATTTGAAGTGGTGAGGCCAATCGCTGGCTGGTGGGATCTTGACTTAAAACTTGACAGCCCTTTTTCCTGCTTCAATTAAGGACTGAAAAATAGGATTGCCAGATGGAAACGGTACCCACTGCGTAGAAGGAAAGAGTTTGAATACAGTTGATTGCAGTCAACTTTTAGCATATTTAATACATCACCACCGCACTCCTCCCCCCCCCCCCCCCCCAATAAAATGTTTGCAAATCTTACTTAAAATGGGATTGAACAGGTTAATACTCGACCATCTGAAGTGTATGTAAATAAGTTACCCCCAAAGCCATTAAGTACTATTATATAATATCAGATTCTCTGTGGGTATAATTGCCAGAGTAGGGGAAAAACACAATTGTAAAGAAGCCTTTTTTTTTTTTGGTAATGTCTCTGCTCCAAAACCAATAGAATTGATGTTTTTCTCTTTTTTTGTTATGATAATTTCCAAGAGTAACTCTTACTTTTTCTTAAGTCTTCTACCATAACCCCTAAGAGATTAGATTTTAGTCAAAGTGATCAAGCTGACATTTTCCAAGGTCATTTTCTATATGTAGTATAGAGGACGTGATTGGATTTCAAATGCACTCCAGTAAATCACAATGGCAAGAAATGGGACACACACACACACATTGAAACCTTGTGCTGTTTTCTGTTATTGAGTGCCGCCTCAGGGGGTTTCCCTAGCTGAAAAAAAAAAAAAAAAAAAAGGCAAAAGAACTGAAAAATGAAATCTAGAAGCAAAGGCTGTCTGACTTATTTGATTTGTTTCTCAATAGCAGCTGTGTTAAAAGTTCCTGAGGGCTGGGGCTTTTGAAAGATTCTGTCTCCCTGCAAATGATTACATTGAAATCAATTGATCTGCTCGTTCTTATAAAAGTATACAATTCAAAAATTCCGTGTGGTGTAGCAGCTAGAAAGCTTCTGTTGCCAACAGTGTCTATTGAAACAGGGGTCCTGAAATGCTAACCACTGTATAGATGCCAAAGCAAGTTACGCTTTGTTTGGGCTCGCTTCTCCCAAAGCCTCGCTTCTTGCAGATGCTGCTCTACCTGAAGACTGTATTTATAGAGCAGTAGAAGAAAATAATCTACTTACTGTTACACTTTGGCAGCCCTCTGAGAGTTGCATGCCTGCAGCAGGTATATAACAGTACTCTGCAGGCACCAGTGTGGCTCGGAGAAACGAAAAGTGGCAGTTGCCTTCCCTTAGCAGAGCCACGGCGAGGTAAAACAAAAACGTGTGTCTTGCAAGGAGGCTACAAAACAGCCATAGGCAGCTGATTTATTTATGACTTCAGTGTGGATAATGCTCTGTGGGGAGCTGCAGCACGGTTTGTCATTTCACCTTGCCTAAAAGGAAAAAAAAACCCAAAAACCCAGCCAAAAAAACAACCAACCCAGAAATTAACAGTTGCTTTCCTCTTGTCAGTGCACATTTGTTATCCCAAGACAGATCTGTTTCTCTTCAAACTAATGTGGTTCTGCAAACATTGCCTGACATTTCTTTTCCTCCTAATTCTTGTCATCCTATTTTTTTTTTCTTTCCTTAAAATCCAGGGTGGGTATTTTTTAGGGTTGATTTCAATTTACCTTTCTACAGAACATAAGATCATTAAGCTGTGAGAGGTGACTGAGGAGCCATGGTAAGGGTGGTAACAAAGGCAATTATTTTAAAAGCATCTTAATATTGCTTTTCCTTGATGTGCTGTTGGAGGCTTTACCTGGGAACAAATACACTTGAGTTTTCTGGATAAATATGGCAGTAACTATGATGTAAAGTAGAAGTAACATATGCCAGTGATGTTTGGTAAGGTGTTTAACCTCTCTTCTTGTCTCTGCAGCATGCTGAACTGTCAAAGTTCTATTTTTCTGTTACATTTTTTTCTGCAAATGCCATTCTCTGGCCTCCTTTCCAGCAGCTCAGCCAAGCAGTATCTGTGGGTTCTCCTTCACAGCAGTTCAGCCAAGCAGTATCTATCTGTGGGTTCTCCTTCCCTTAGGTACTTAGGCTGAAGGTGATGTGGTGGAGCTCCTCCAAAACAGCACCCTAGGGTGGACACACACTTGTGGGATCTTTACTCCACTAGCCCTGTGGTGTCATTTGGTGGGTCTAAACCTGCCTGTTCATCCCAGAGTGGAATGGGTAGCCATTCCCATGGCACAGAAATAAGATGTGCTGGGATATGCCAATGCTGTCAGAGGTTCAGTGGGCCTGAGATGCCGCATGCCTGCTTACAGATGCACCACTTCTTGTTCTGCTTCACAAAAGCTATACTGGAGCATTTCTAGACTACCATGGACAATATGGTAGACAGAAGAATCATCTCTGCCATTCTTGTGTGCTGGGAAGCCAAGCCTGCAGCTACTGCAGTACTCTCCACTTTCTCCTGTTGCGAGTGTGGGCTCTAGGTTCTTCAGAGCAGAACTGTCATCTGCTCTGACATAAGCCTGCTCCTGATTTAGGAACTGAGAGTGGTGGTAAGAAATGTCTGGGGAAGGATGTGTCTGAGGCACTAAATGTTGTGTTCATTTCGCAGTATGCAAGTGTGGAGAAGAATGGCGAGTTCTTCATGTCTCCTAATGACTTTGTCACACGGTACCTGAAGATAATTGGAGATGGTTTGCCTAATGCAAGCACTGTACAGCTCCTTGCAGGGGTGGTGGATCAGACAAAAGATGGGTAAGTAATTTTTTGGCAATGATTCTTTTTTTTTTTTTTCCTTTTTCTGTTGTTCATTTCCAAAATACAAACTCATTCTTTCAGAACAGTTTGATTCCTGTGGTTGGGGTTGAGGATGGGTTGGTTTGGTTTGGTTTTTCCCCTGCAGAAACTCTTGTCTTTTAAGTGGAAAGAGTAGAAGCAATGTTTGGGGATGCAAGTACCATTTAGCTGAGCAAACCATTTTCTGTCTACCTGCATATTTTTAATTGGTTGAAACTTTCATGTTTGTTGTCTGTCTCCTCTTAACTCCTTCTCTTCTTTCCTTCTCCGAGCCTTTCTGTCTCCGTTTACTGTATGTATCTGTCACAAACATATTCAAATAGCAATCCCAAATAAGTTTAGCTGATGTAGGAAGAAGTGATAGAGGAAAAAAAAACCACTCCTGTTTTGTTTTGTCTGTAGTTGGTTTTTTTTTAAACCACAATTTTTGCCTTAGGAAGGAGGAGGAGCAACTGAGGTTGCTCAATGATCTCTTCGGGTCCCTCTGCAATCTTGGGAAGACAGCAGAAGAGTTGGTTGCACATGGTTTGCATTTGAATGGGCAATGGGCAAGATTAGCTACACCTCCATCTTCCTTCCCCCTCTTTAATGGCCCTTGCCTAGGCAAGCTGTCTTTTCACCCATATGAATGCATTGTTTTAATCCTGCCTTTAAAGTAAAGAAACTTAGCTGTGGACTTAAAGGCTGCAGTTGTGGCACTTTCAGAAACCAGACAATTTCAGGCATGACTCATATCAGTGGTTGCAGAGAGTAAAATGTGAGATAAATAAACCCTGACAAGGGAATGCAGGCTTCCTAGGGAGCAGATGCATGGCTGACTGAGAGCTTCTGCTACAGCTTCTGTGCCCTCTTTTCTGCTCAGCCAGCCTCACTCATGTAGCTGGCAGCTGGGCAGCTGAAACCTTGCAGATGAGTTGTGATGGTTGTTTGCCCTGTTTAAAAAGTTCTGTGAAAGGTTATATTGGTAACATTGGCAGCAAGGAAGTGGTGGCTTCAGGTAGCGTTTCTCAGATTCCCTCCCCTGGTTTGATGCCTGGAAACCCAGCATTTTCCAAATTGCCTGGTTTCAAATCCAGCCCTGTGGAGAGGGACCTGGGAGTGCTGNCTCTGGAGCCTTTCAAGCCCTGTCTGGATACATTCTTTTGTGCCCTGAGCTAGATTGTCTGGTCCTGCTCTGGCAGGGGGCTTGGACTCAATGATCTCTTTGGGTCCCTTCCAACCCCTGAGATGCTGTGAATAAGAAGATTGAGAGTGTAATCCATGCCTTGTGATTTGGATCTCCCTCACAAGCAGAAGCCGACAAGCAGAATGTAGAACTGTAACCTTTGTGAAGTTGTTGACAAGTTGGGATTTCATAACTTGGTGTGAACCTGTGGGAGTTTCATGGGGTGGTATTGAGGCCTCTAATTGTTACTCTTTACCATGGCTAAGGACTGCTTCGTGCAATCCAAACTGTGCAGTGACAAGGGACTGCATGTACATGATGTGTCTCTTCTGGTATTCAAATTGTCTTCTTGTTTAGCTGCTATACTACTGTGTGCAGGACTGGAGAAAGTTCAGGGAGTGATTAGCATCTACCTCTGTAGCACTGTAGCATTTTTTTCCACATGGCCAGACATTTGTATGGGGTGCAGAATAGTTCTCACAATAGTTACCTGAAGCAAGGCTCAGTTACTTTTGGATTCCTGGAATGAAATCACCTAGGGATGGCAGTAGGACCTTATAGGTCTTCTATTGGATTCTTTCCAGCTTGACAGTCCAGATCTCCTAGTTCTAAAGTGAAATACAAAGCTGCTTTTTTATAGTTCCTTGTGCATTTGTTAAGAAGTACTAAATACTAGAATGAGTTAAGTTGCAAAGGTGAAAGGGAGACAGCTCAAGAGCTCCTAACTCATGAGCAAGGCAAATAAATGGGCAAAAAGTTGCTTACCTCAGAGCTGAGGTCTTCAATGTGTAAAGAACAGTAGCTCTTACATACAGCCTCACTGGTTGTTGTGGACAGAATCTCTTGTGTAGCTCTAGCAGAATTCCTGCATTGCCAGAGATTGAGAATCTGAGGGTATCTAGGGGAGCTGCTGGTGATCTGACAAAGGTGTGAGACCACTTAAGACAGGCATTCACAGGAGCTGCTGGTGATGTGGCAAAGGTATGAGACCACTTAAGGCAGACATCTACAGGAGCCGCTGGTGGTGTGACAAAGGTATGAGGCTTCTTCAGGCAGACTCTATTGTTTGGTGAACATCTGTTGCCATGGGAGCAAGTTTTGCCTCCATCTTAAGTCAGGGCATGGGGTTATTTGGGAGTGGGCTTTCCTTCTGTGCTGTTCCAGAGGCATCTTTTTAAGGTTCCTTTGAAGAAAAAGAAATTGCTTTTCTTGCTGATGGCCAGAGAAGCTCTCTGAAGTGGTTGGTCACTAATAACAAAATGTTGTGTGGACTCCAAGATCTTCAGAAGTCCCTTCCAAACCCAAACATCCTGTGATCCTGTGCCTATAGTCTCTATGAAACAGGCTTAGGAGCCTTGGCTGGTTCCTGGCCTTAAGCTTCTCATCCCTACATTTAGCTGAAACGAAAAAATGCTTCGTTTAGCTTCAGCTGGATCAGAAACTCTCCCAGAACACAGTGGCTTTCTCAAGGCCTATCAGGAACAGGCCAGGCATTTTCCATCCTGCCTGCTATCAGATATTGTTTTTTCAGTCTTTTGTTGTACTTCTAAACATCTGTCTAACAAAATAAGTATTTACCGCACATCTCTGTTTGGACTGTAGTAACTAACACTTTACTGAGAAATAACTGCAGGCTTTATTTTTAGAAAGGACAAACTATTCATAATAACACTTGGAAATGCCAGCAGTTTCCATTATTATTGGATATAAATTTATCCTCTAATGCACCAATTTACACTGTACTTAGTTTACCTAGGCTGCAGCGTAAAATAATAGATGTAGCTTCAATTTGTCTCCCATTATGTTATCATGTTTAAATTGCTGATCTAGTAAAAACATATGCATTGATTTCTCAGGAAACCTCTTCATCATTGCATTTGGATATATTATTGCATTGGGTAATGGCTTTTTTCTTTTTTCTTTTTTTTTTCTTTTTTTTTGCTTTTTGCAGACTTTCTCTGGTGGGAATCATACAATGGTCTGGGTTGGAAGGGACCTCCAAAGGTCATCTTGTCCAATCTGCTCCACAATCAGCAGAGACATCCTCAACTAGAACAGGTTGCCCAGAACCCTGTCTAGCCTTACCTTGAATATCTCCAGGGATGGGGCCACAACCACCTCCCTGGGCAACCTGTTGCAGTGTTACTCTGTCCTCACGGTGCAGAANGCACTAGTAGGAGGTGTCCCTGCCCTTGGCAGGGGTTTTGAAACTAGCTGATCTTTAAGATCCCTTCCAACCCAACTCGTTCTATCCTGTGAACGGAGGAGGTAGTGAATAGTGGTTTTGCTGAACCATGCACAGTTGTGTTTGGACTGTAGCTCTTTGGGGAGGTTTAGATTGGATATTAGGGAAAATATCTTTACTGAAGGAGTGTCAGGCATTGGAAGAGACTGCCCAGGGAGATGGCAGAGTCACCATCCCTGGAGGTGTCCAAGAAACCTGTGGACGTGGCACTTTGGGATGTGGTTTGATGGCCATGGTAGTGTTGGGTTGAAAGTTGGACTGGATGATCTTAAACTAACCAATTCTCTGATCCTTGTGTGTGGGAGTGTTTTTAAAATAACCAAGATTTCAACCTTCCTGAGTAAAAGGCTCAATATTGGCACTGATGTGAAGGTGAAGGAAGACTTTGACCAGTTGGGTAGGTGAAGGAAAACTTTGACCAGTTGGGTAGGATGTCCTCAAGACCATAGTAAAAATTCTGTCAACGTCTCTGCTTCCTCTCTCTCAGCGCCCCTCAAATCTCTCCAGGCTTTCCCCTGCTATTGTAACAGAAATGAACACTTGTTTAGGTGGGTAATATAATTCTTAAGTAGTATATTGAAGCCTGTGTTAATATGTGCTGCTTAATGCCACCTAATGATAGTCAGTGAAGGGTTATGCTAACCCCCCCCGCCCCCCAAAAAAAAAAAAAGGATGATGCTAAACGGCAGAGAAAAATGTGTTACCCAGGCAACTGCCCTTGTGCAGTGGAGAGAAGTGAGCATATGGCTCTGTGCTCCATGTTATTTCAGCATCTTTAAGCATTAAGAATCACACGTGTAATTGCCTGTGAAAAATTACTGCTCAGTTACTGTATTGTGTGGTCATAATAGAAGTAAATGAATACGTCATTGTTGGGAGAATAGATCTGTTGGGAATCACTGGCGGGCCTGGGCTACTTAAGGAGCAAAAATACAATAAGAAGAAAATAGCTGGTTTAATTAACATGTAAAAATTGGGTTAATTTGAATTCAGCTGGCACAGCAGATATTAATGCCTCTTCTTTAACAGTCTGGCTAGAACCACACAATTTGTACACTTTTAATCTTCCTAGTAGTAGGAATAATTGCTTTTAAAACCTGGGGTTATTTTAAGCATCCCTCTCTGACTTATTAGGGGGATTTATTACTTGCAAGTACTGACAAAGAATGCTTCTGCCAGTTTAAAATCTTGTAACTGTGTTAATATGTGGGGTTTTAATCAAATCCAGGCCTAAAAGCAGAGAATATGTTCTTAGTGCGATGCTGTCTTTCTTTTCGCTGTTCTCTTGTCCTTACCGCTAGATCCCAACCCAGGGATGTGTGCTGGTTGTGGCTCCACACAAAAAGCAGCTTTATCAAAATGCTGCTGGCAGATATTTTAGATTTTAAGTTCTAAATAATCCCATCCTAGAGTCTTGTCTCTTGCTGTCTGTTTTTTTCTTTGTGGATGTGGGGTTTGTAATCTTTGGGACACAAGAGCTCAGGGCTTTGTGTCTGTTTGCTGTTGTGGAGGTTGTCAGGTACAGAACCCTTAATGATGAACTTTTATAAGGTGCAAATAACATGGTAACAATAAATATGCATAAATGCAAAACTGAGTAGGTTGTGATATACTGATTAAAAATAGGAGGAAATACAGCATTTAAAAATTGCCTTTTGTCTTAGAGATGGAATTTTCTTCCATTTAATGACTGAGGATCTGCATATTCTGCGCCTGGCTGTAGGGAGTGCTTGAGAGCTCCTAAATTAAAAAACTCAGTGGCCTCCCCATGTGCTGGGGTGTGAATATGTAGCAAGTCTGTGGCTTCATTGCCAGTAAAGCTGGAGGCATGCTTAGGTGTTTACTGGCACCACCAACTGTGGGTTATTAAGAATACCTGGGAAGGTTTCTTCTTATCTGTCTTTCACACTACGTAGCAATCCATGGTGGCAAGTTACCAGAGCTAATTGTTTGTCAGACTATTTCTGACTGTACATATACTTTCCTTTATTTAGTGAGCATATATTGAGGGAGGTGAAGCACAACAGGCTATTTCTTGCCTTCTCTGTATCATAGTTTGTTTTTTTCCCTATGTTCTCTCATGTTTTCATGCTGATCATGGAAATCAGCTTTGGATGTCTGGCAGCCGACATGCAGCGAGCACACTTCTGTGTGACTTGAAATGAATTCCCTTAAGACAGGGTGACTGGAAATTGCTGTGTAGCCGTGGGTCATCCTAACTTAATGGAGAGAATGTCTTTCCCAACCTGTTCAAATGCTTTGTTCTTGGCTGTTGGTGCACTTTGAGTGGGAGTTTCCATTGAGCCAGCTGCTGTGGCACTTGGAGCCTAGGTCCTAAGGATGCAGTTAGTTTCTAATGAACAAAACAGAAATAAAATAATTTGGTTTTTGTGCATTTCTTGATACTTGTTACACTGCATTTTCTGTGTCTCAGAAATAAATCTTTGTTCCCCAGCTACTTGACAGGTTGGACCCATTCAATCTCTTTCTTGCTACATTGCCATCAAGCAGCCTTGAGAGAGGGCGATCTTAAACCTCCCAGACTGCCAGCAGGCCCTGCAGCCACACTTTGGAAAATGGTTTTAAAGTGTACACCCTAGACATTAAAGAAGCAGCAAACCAGAAGAGCAGTTGGCCCTTGCCTCTTTAGGAAATAAGAGTTTGATCTTCATTTGAACTCTTGACTGTGACCCAGAGAAATCAGAACCGCTCTAGGTCTTTGCTGTATCAAATCTACTGCTGGAAACAAAGCCAAATTCTCTTAATTTATTTCTGTTAAGGAAGGGCACCTCTGCTTTTATCTGTGCTCGTGCATGGGGAACCTGGCTGTGATGATGAATTTGAGTAAATTGCTCTTGGGCTTGAAGAAGAATGTGCAGACTCCAGCTTGAAATGTGTGACTCAACATGCAGCACTGGAGGGCTGCGATGGGTGACTAATAAATTGCTAGCAAGCTGATAACACCTTCTGATTGCTTCCTTCTGAAGTGAGTGGCAGCCTGTAGCCCTTGAATGGGTTTGCTTCCCAAAAAGCCTTAAGTAGTGAGTCTTGAGGGAAGTTACTCATCTCTTTTTTGGCTGTCTTGCCAGCAATGGGAGGTAGGCTTCCCCAGAGGGCAGTGCAGGTAGACATTAAAGCTGAGGTGAGTCGCTGCTCTGAGCACTTTGCTTTTTTTATGTTCTGTTGTGACTTGATGAGAGGAATAGTTCCTTGTTCAGCAGTCATTTCCAGCTAGGAATGCAAAGGCCTTCTGACAGCCATTTTAGGATAACATTTTTGTGCACTTTTTGGTTACAATTTGATCTCTCTTGTATAATCTGTGTTTATCTTGTGTTGCAGTTTTCTGCGAGCGGGCGGTTTCACAGCTCTTGCTTTTTTTCCTTCATCCCTTAGGTTGATATCCTTCCAAGAGTTTGTGGCATTTGAATCAGTCCTGTGTGCTCCAGATGCATTGTTCATAGTAGCCTTTCAGCTGTTTGACAAGACTGGCAAAGGAGAAGTTACTTTTGGTAAGACCCTCTTAATTTAATCCCCCCTTACTTGTGCCAAACTCCCTTTCACCTTCTCTTCCAGTAGGAAACACAGGGACTGGTAGTGGAACTGCACTGGTGCCAAGCAACTTTCTGGCTGAGTTTTTTTTCAGTCATTTACATGTGCATAGTCTGAAGTCAAGGTCATGGTCATCATTCTGTTTTTTCATTTCTTTTTTTTCCCTCAAAAGCCTTGTGCAGGCCTTCAGGAGAGCAGTGAAAGGTGACTATGGGAAACGATTGGAAAACCACAAGGAAGTTGCCAGAAGACTTGAGTCTGAAATTACCCTGAATTATTTGTTGTTTAAATTGGCTGTATTTCAAACAGCCTTCCTTTTTAAGGCTTTACAAATTTTCTTCTGTGAGAGAGTTTTGGTTTTTTTTTTTTTACAGTCATCAATCCATTATTGCCCAGTTCAGCTGTGCACTGGGAGCTGTGGTGTTTGCATCGACAGGAGAAATAGATCAGCTTAAAGCTTGGGGATGGGGACTGCTTATTTCAAGGTATCATGGAGACAGCTTTTGGTGTCTGCCTGCAGGACTGTCTGCCACCTGCCTAATGACAGGTGAAGGAGGGTTCAGAAATCAGCAGTTTTGAGTAACTTCAGCACTTCAAAAAGTATGGGGGGGATTTTTTCCCCCCTAAGTACCTACAGTGGATAAAATTGCTGTGTCTAATCTGCTAGGTTTGGACATAGAATCATACAATGGTTTAGGTTGGAAAGGACATGATTAATCCAAATGTCTGAAGTTTTGTTAATTGCTTGTTAAACAGGTGGTTTTTTGTGGGTTTTTTTTCCTTTGTGTTTATTTTTGTTTTTCATTATTTTGGTTCTCTACTGGGTTTGTGAAAGATGTGGGAATTTTCTGTGTGTGATGTTACTTGTTAGAACAGCTTTTCCTGTCCCCGTACTCAGTGCTGGTTGGACCACACCTTGAGTACTCTGTCCAATCCTGGGCCCCTCAATTTAAGAAAGATGTTGAGCTGCTGGAAGGTGTCCAGAGAAGGGCACCAAGGCTGGTGAGGGGCCTGGAGCACAGCCCTGTGAGGAGAGGCTGAGGGAGCTGGGGGTGTGCAGCCTGCAGAAGAGGAGGCTCAGGGCAGACCTCATTGCTCTCTACAGCTACTTGAAGGGAGGTTGTAGCCAGGTGGGTTTGGGCTCTTCTGCCAGGCATCCAAGGACAGAAGAGGACACAGCCTCAAGCTGTGCCAGGGCAGGTTCAGGCTGGATGTTAGGAGGAAGTTCTTGCCAGAGAGAGTGATTGGCATTGGAATGAATTGCCCAGGGAGGTGGTGGAGTCCCCATCCCTGGAGGTGGATTATCATTAGGTTGGTGCCATGGTTTAGTTAATTAGAAGGTGTTGGGTCATAGGTTGGACTCGATGATCTCTTAGGTCTTTTCCAACCTGCTTAATTCTGTGATTCTATGAAATTATCAGGGATGCTAAAAGATGTGAAAGCATTTCAGGAAGAGCTTTGTCTGCTTACAACCTTGATGAAGGTGATAATGTGTGCCTAAGAGGCTTCTGTATGTGTGTGGACAGAGAGGGCATGCTTTTAAATCAGGAGGGTACACCTATTTTGCAGAGGTTTTGTTGCAGCACAGACAAACAGAGCTCCTGGAATGCCTGTGATGTGTAGGTTCTTTTCTGCCTCAGAGCCCCTGGTTGCTTGGAGCACTCATTAATAAGCTAGGAAGAACTGGAGTCATTTGAGCTGAATGCTGAATCAGTCCAACTTCACTTTTTAACCCTTGGCAGTCTGCTTCCTATTGTTCTGCTGGCAAATGCTTCCCCTTGGGGTTAGACACAGTGATTCAAGGCATTTGCTTGGCACTTGAAGTCCACTGAAGTCATTCTGGTGATTAAAGAAACTCTAATGCCAGGCTGTATTTAAGGTATTCGAAAGAGACGTGCCAGCATTGGCTGAATCTCAGGTAGTTTTTATTTAATTCCTTCCTCTCTCTCTTTGAAAGCATAAATCCATTAGGAACTTCTTTCTAGTACCTTGTTGCCACTCCAGCAAGTGCCTGGAGTGGAGTGGATGGAAGAGCTGTCTCAGTGTTGTGCATTCTCAGCAGAACAGGTTGACCTTTAAACAAAGCTGGTTTCTATTTTCCATCATAAAGAAGAAAAAAAAAAAACTTTTTCTCTTCCCTTCTATGACTCCCTCCCCCCCCAATATTTTCATGCAGAAGTTATTACAATACTCTCCTGTAACTTTGCCACTCAGTGCCTCAGTCATGTGTCTTTTTGAGGTTAATTATGAGATCTTTTTCCATTGACTTGAATGAGAATGGAATCAAGTCCTTATCAAGGTTAGGAGACTTAAATAGGGGGTTTGTGTCCTGTGGAATTACAGTGTGAAAGGAACAGAAGAAAAGGGAAAGGATCATTTTTCACTATACTGCTGTTAAGTGTAGTATCTCAAGGATCCCATTATAAGCCTGTACCTCATTTTATTGTTGTAAAGAAGCAGCCTGGCTTATCTCTGCAGACATTGTTTGTGCTGAGATCATGATATAAATATTTTAGCTCATATCCAAGAGGATGTAGAAGCTTCCCATCTGCAAACCTTAGGTTTTCTACTCAGCAAATCATCCAAATATTTCTTTCTTTTCCCCTCTTGGACAGGTGCATTTAGCTTAGCACCGTCATAAAACAAATTAATAATGGACTTTCTGTCAGTCAACTTTTACAATGAGTGCCACATGCAGGCTGTGGATATTTAGAGACATGTTCTGGATCAAGAACTTCCAGATATTTAATGCTTTTAATTGATTTTGCTTGAAAAATGCTGCACTCTCCCTGTAGCTTCTGGCTTGGAAGTGCCTTTGCCTTTTAGCTGGATGTTGACGTCTCTGCTATTTGAAATGTTTAATTTTTTCAAGTTGCAGGTTAACTGTAGCTGGTTCTTTGACATAGCACTTTGAAAAGTGCTGATCTGCATGGCTGGGGGGAGTTTGTGGGGCGGGGAAGTATTTCTAGCTTATTGCTTTTGGAGGTGAATGAAATGGGCATCAGTAAATTAGCGGCCGGTGGCCGAGCGAGGCTACACCTGGCTGTTGCATCGCCTTGTAGATTTATCTGCTGCTGAAGTGTCAAAGCTTTGACAGTTTGCAAGGAGTTAAAGCTCTCAGCAGGAAAGTAGGAGGAAGTTTAGCTGGCTTTTAAATTCGAGGCAAAGAGCAAACCATTGCTTCTTACTGTTGAGTGTTGACAGGCACATAAAAGCTGATAATGTAAGTCCAGGGGTTTAAGAGACTTAGTAGAGTTGCTTTTTTGTCGTATGACTGTATTTTAATGCCTCATTAAAGAAGCAGAGCCCTTTGAAAGTCTTTACTAGATGGCATTAAAGAAAAAAAAAAAGAAAAAAAAAGGAAAAAAAAAGAAAGGCAAGATGATTGGGTAAAAATGTCAGTGTTTAAAAACTTGGTTGTTTTAACCTCCAGCTCTAATTTCGGGTGGGTAAATGAAATGATGGCAGCTAACACTTCAGAGCTGTGAGTAATGCAGCTTCTGGAACTTTCTTTTGCTTATGCTGATGCTCACAGCCCTAGTGAAGGGCAAAACCAACAGGGAAAAAGCACAAAAAGAGCTGTGGCTGCCTAAGGTCTGAGCTGCCACTTCTGATTTGGTTTAAATTAGAATTTCCCAGCAGACAGAAATTGCTGCCCTCAGATTGAATGAAATGTAGCCATGGTACAGTGTGGGCTCTTCTTTCTGGCTTTGGGTTGGATTTTTTAGTTTTTGTTTTTTAAAAGATTCTCTAATTCAACCTGAAAGCTGTTTCAAAATGAATGCAGTGCTGTGCTGCTTTGAGATACAGGAGGGACCATGCTGTAAAACAGAAATTGAACAAAAATAAACCCCAAGAAAATGCAAAACCAAAATCCCTCAGACCCAGCAAAAAGCAAAGAAACTGGGGAAGCCCAAACTGTTGGTTTATTAGCCTGACAGCTGCAGAATAAAGCAATGTGTTCTGCTTTTGTCTCAAGGCAAAATTTATGTGTAGACAGCAGCTATTGTGGGGTTGTGCTGTTATTAATTACATCAGTTCTTAGATAAAACATTAATTAAGGCTACATCTCACTAAGCAACTGCTTACCTGATCCTCAAATTGGCTGAATACCCATTTGTAAACTTGATAAAAGCACAGAGGATCACAGGATCACAGATCACAGAAGGGTAGTGGTTGGACTCTTCCAACCTAAGCTCCTAACAGGTTTAAACACTTGCAGCCTCAGAGTTTCTCCTCTGATAATGCTGAGACTTTTCCAGTATGCAAAGAACTGTTAGAGGAGTCTCACAACTGCTTTCCTGACCCAAAGGATTAGGTTCAGACTGTGTGAGCTTTTTCCTAGAGGATTTATTTATTTTATGCTTTGCCCCTGTAATTGCTTGGCATGACTTGGCTCTTCTAATGGGGTCTGTAATTACTTTGTTGTTGTTGCTGCTGCACAAGCCCTAGGTTAGTGTTGCCCAACCTGGTCCACTTAATGCCATGTACAGCAAGGAAAAGCTAAATCTGAGCAACACCTACTCAGGGAAACATTTGCATAGATCCATAGAATGGTTTAGGTTGGAAGGGAACTTAAAGATCATCTAGTTCCAATCCCCTGCCCTGGGCAGGGACACCTTGCCCTAGCCCAGCTTGCTCAAGGCCTCATCCAACTTGGCCTTGAACACCTCCAGTGAGGGGGCATCCACAGCCTCCCTGGGCAACCTGTGCCAATGGCTGCCACCCTCACCATCAAGAATTTCTTCCTAATCTCCAGGCTAAATCTGCCCTCTAGACAACCTGTTCCAGTGTCTCCCCACCCTCACTGTCAAGAATTTCTAATCTCCAGGCTAAATCTGCCCCCTTCAAACTTCAGTCCATTCCCTCTCATCCTATCACAACAATCTCTTGGAAAAAGTCCCTTCCTGGCTTTCCTGTAGCCCCCTTCAGGTACTGGCAGGCTGCCATTAGGTATTCCCAAGAGCTACCTTCTCTCCAGGCTGAACACCCCCAGCTCCCTCAGTGAGTCCCTATAGAGGAGGTTCTCCAGCCCTCTGATCATCTTTGTGACCTCCTCTGGACCTGCTCCAGCAGCTCCATGTCTGTCTTGTGCTGGGAACACCAGAACTGGATGCAGTGCTCCAGGTGAGCTCTCAGCAGAGCAGAGAGGCAGAGTCACCTCCCTCATCCTGCTGCTCTCACCGCTCCTGATGCAGCCCAGCACACAGCTGCCTTCTGGGCTGCCAGAGACCATTGCTGGCTCATGTTGAGTTTTTCATCAGCTGACATCCCCAAGTCCTTCTCCTCGAGACTGCTCTCAAGCCACTCCTTGCCCAGCCTGCATTTATGCTTGAGATTGCCCTGACTCAGGTGTAGGACCTTTGCACTTGGCTTGGGCCCATGTCAGAAGCCTGTCCAGAGCCCCCTGGATGACATCCCTGCCACCCAGATCATTCAGCTCTGGTCATTTGTTGCTTTATAGATGACAGATGCCTAGTAAATGATGATCCCAACATTGCAAATGCAAAATTGGTTTAGTCTGGTAATTTTGTTGTTGTTGTTTGTACTGGATTTTGCCAGTTTTAATTAGAAGAGAGTGCGAAGTAGACTCGGTGTGGTGTATTTCTTTCTCTCCAGAACAGCTTTTGGAATATTTTTGATAACTGTTTCTAGTGGATTTCATTTCTAGACATATGTCAGCTTGGCAAAGTTTTCTTGTTTTGTTTTCTTTCCTCTTCTATCTAAAATGTTATGTAACCAGGCAGGCTTTCAGGAAAGCATCTTAAGTAAAACAAAGGCTGTGTAGTCACAGAGTGAATCTGTCACTTTGAAGCTCCATCCTTTGACATTATTGTGTTTCACTTGGTCTAGAAGATACAGCTGAGTTTTCTAAATCATGCAGAATGGAAGTTTGGTGGTTAGGTTTGTTCTTGGTTGTTGGTTTTACCTTTCCTTTTGGTTTGTTTGTTTTTTTTGGTTAGATTTTTTAAAATCCTGGAATCCTAAGTTTGGGTTGGAAGGAACCTCCAGGGCTCATCCAGTCCAACCCCTTCCCTGCACTAAGCAGGGACATCCTCCACTAGAGCAGGTTGCTCAGAGACTTCTCTAGCCTGACCTTGAACATCTCCAGGGATGGAGCCTCAGCTACCTCCCTGGGCAACCTGTTGCAGTGTTCTAGCACCCTCATGGTGCAGAACTTGTTTCTAACATCCATCCTGATTCTCCCTTTCTCTAAGCACAAACCATAAAAGAATAAAACCCTGAGAGCATTTTCAGCAGATAGGTGAAGCTTTTATGCTTCTGGTGGATCTCTTGATGGGTCTAATTCATGAAAGCAGAGGGATGCTCTCTGTTGTAGTGTTTTCATTAACATAAAATTAACCTTTAGGCCTTGTCTTTGTGGAAAAGTTTGGATAAGACAATGAAGTTATAACCGAATAGAATCATTAAGATCATTCATTCCAACAAGCACCTAACTGCCAAGGCTGGTGCTAAACCATGCCCCTCAGCACCACTTCTGTGCCTCTTTGAAACACCTCTAGGGATGATGAGTGAATCATTTCCATGAGGAGTCTGTTCCTGGCTTTGAGAACCCTTTCAGTGAAGAAGTTTCTTCTAGCATTCAACCGAAACCTCCTCTGGTGCAACCTGAGGCCATTTCCTCTTGTTCTCCCGAATGACTTTGGCTCAGTAGCCAGTGCCTGTCTCCAAAAAGGGAATGCCTGCTCAACTTTTTCCTTAGGCCTCATACAGGAATTTATGGTTTCCTGGGGGCTTTGGTCGTTGTCATCTTTCAAGTCTAATTAGGACTTCAAGAGGAGTGTGGGCAGCAGGTCGAGGGAGGTGATCCTCCCCCTCTACTCCCCACTGGAGAGACCCCACCTGGAGTACCACATCCAGTTCTGAAGCCCCCAGTACAAGAGGGATATGAATGTGCTAAAAGNTCTATGATTCTGTGATCTGAAGGACACTCAGTTAGCAGTGTTGGTCTCAGCCTCACCTCTGTGTACAAGAGAGGCTCTACAGCCTTTGCTGCTCCTTCCAGCCGTAACAGGAACGTGGTTCGTGTCTGAACAGAAGCAACTTTTAGTGAGACTCCAGCCTCCTGCTTATCTGCCCTGCTGTGGCTACCTCTAAGGGTGCTACACCCTGTTGGAGCTGTTCCAGGCTCTTCTCTGCCTGGAGAGAGTCAACCAATTCATCTTCTGAGGGCAGCCCAACAAATATGATAAGCCTTTGCTTTCCCAGACGTTACCTGGAGGTGAAAAGCCACAGTGAAGGCTTCTATTTTTGTGTATCTCTGTGGAGCTTTATTGCACTTCTTTAAATGATAGGTTTATACTACAAAAAAGAACCACCCTGGTTGTAGGAACTTTTTTAATGATTTCTGAGCAGTGTTTTTCTGAAGAGCTGAATGTGGATGCAGAGCAGTATGAGATTGACATGCATGTGTTGTATGGTATCTTGTCAAGAGATCAGCAGAGCTGCTCAGAAGCTGTTTCAGTTGAGTGGGTCAAAAATCTGCTTTTTATGAAAGGCTAAGTGTAGATTTGCACAATTGGCTGTAATGGCTCAAATTTTAGAAGAGATAACAGAGAGCACTTCCAGTTGGTGGGGAAATTCAAGAATACTGCATGCTCAGATGGCTAAAATATTGTGCTTGCTGCTGGTGCTGCTTCATGCAACTTAAAAAGAAAAAAAAGGTGAGGGAAAGCCAATCTGAGAGTAAATTTCAACGGTATGAGGTCACTGTTTGGTTAACAGTGAGCTGCTGGTTAGCCAGCTGGGGTTCTGTACAGCTCTATGTCATACAATCATAGACTACTTTGGGTTAGAAGGGACCTCCAAAGGTCATCCAGTCCAGCCCTCCTACAGTCAGCAGGAGCATCCTCTGCTAGAGCAGCTTGCCCAGAGCCTTGTTGAGCCTGACCTTGAGTATCTCCACACATGGGGCCTCAACCACCTCCCTGGGCAATCCGTTGCAGTGTTCCAGCAGCCTCCTGCTGCACAACTTGTTCCTCACATCCAAGCTCAATCTGCTCTGCTCTCATTTCAAACCATTACCCTCATCCTCTCCCTGCAGGCCTTTGCAGACAGTCCCTCTGCAGCCTGCTTGGAGCCTCTTCAGGTCCTGGCAGCCTGCTGTTAGTTCTGCCTGGAGCCTTCTCTTCTCCAGGCTGCACACCCCCAGCTCTTTCAACCTGTCCTTGCAGCAGAGCTGTTCCAACCCCCAATCATTTTCATGGCCTCCTCTGGACCTGCTCCATCAGGTCTGTGTCCTTCCTGTGTTAAGGCCTCCAGAGCTGCACGCAGCACTGCAGGTGAAGTCTCAGCAGAGCAGAGGAGCAGGATCCCCTCTCTCCATCTCTGGCCACACTGCTTTAGATGCAGCCCAGGCTGCCATTGGCCTTCTGGGCTGCAGGCACACACTGTTGGCTCATGTCCAGCTCTTCATCCACCAGCACCCCCAAGTCCTTTTCTGCAAGGCTGCTTTCAATCTCATCATCCCCCAGCCTATATTGATACCTAGGATTTGCCCTGTCCTAAGTGCAGGACCTTGCAATTTACCTTACTGAACCTCCTGAGATTCTCCTCAACCAAACTCTCCAGCCTGTCCACGTCCTTCTAGATGTCACCCATCCTGTCTTTCAGGCTTATCAACTCCACCACTCAGCTTGGTGTCATTGCAAATTTGCTGAAGGTACCCTCAGTCTTGTTGGTGATGAAGATATTGATCAGCACTGGTCCCAGTATTGATCAGCGCTGGTCCAAGTATTCCCTGTTGGAATAAAAACAAAAAGAACTCAACATGATTACTGAGCAGTTTTTGGGGAGGAAGCAGAAGCTTCCACACCAGAATATATTTACATTGAGGCAGCAGCAGCAGTTATACCAATTTAAGCTTGACTTTTACTTCAATATTTTCCCCCATCACCTTGTAAAATTGTCCTGAAATGACATTTAGAAGGTTAAGAACTTCAGCCAAGCCTGAAGAGCTGGGAGCAAGTGTTTTGTTATGACAAATTTAAATGTGAATTTTCAGATAGCAAAATACTCAGGGTTGTGTAATTCAGTGTTTGTAAATTGGAAGATTTGCTGCTATTTAGCAGTTAGTGACTAATTTACTCCCCCCCACCCCCAGGCATTTTCAGTGCAGGACTTGATTTGATAAACTGCTAAAAGAAAACAAAACAAAACAAAAAAACAAACTCTGAGAACATGTTGGTGGTGCTCAAAGTGAAAATTACAGTTTAGGTAGGTTTGGGGGAGAGATAGTTGGACATTTTAATTGAACTCAGATAGTTTTATACTAATCCAGTAGTGTTGTGGGGGAGTACATTTGGTGGTGCATTTGAAATATTTAAGTGGGGGGGAAAATGTATGTTAATGCTTTGCAAGAAAGTGATTTATTATTATTATTCTTTTTTTTCCCCTGCTATCTATCTAAGCAAAATAGCTGTTAAAAGAAATAGAGCTCTCAAGTCTGTAGTGGAGAGTAAAGTGCAAAGTTTAGGATAATTTCTTTGTGCCAGGAGTTTGCTTTTATCACTTTGATTTGTTGAACTGCTGTAGAAAACAGTTCTGAAGTGAATTTGTGTTCCTGGACAGCCACAGTGACATCAACCCCTGCCAGGGTGAGAATTCTGGAGTCTGGAATTCTTGTGTTGTTAACATCTCTGTGATAGGGATAACAGACAGGAGCCCAGGTGATTCACCATCCCTGGAGGTGTTTCAAAGAGGCAGAGATGTGGTGCTGAGGGACATGGTTTAGCCCCACACTTGCTAGAGTTAGAGAATGGTTGGACTGGATGATCTGAAAGAGCTTTTCCAACCAAATTAATTCTGTGATTCTGGACATGGTTTAGCCCCACACTTGAGAATGGTTGGACTGGATAATCTGAAAGGGCTTTTCCAACCAAACTAATTCTGTGATTCTGGACATGGTTTAGCTCCACACTTGAGAATGGTTGTCCTCAATGATCTGAAAGGGATTTTCCAACCAAATTAATTCTGTGATTCTGGACATGGTTTAGCCCCAGACTTGATAGAGTTGGAGGATGGTTGGACTGGATGATCTGAAAGGCCTTTTCCAACCAAACTAATTCTGTGATTCTGTGGTGGTTTCACTTTGGGCAGCAAAGGTGAAATGACAGCTTTGGTTCCATGCAAGCAATGCTGCCTTGTGTTCAGCAGCAGAAACCCCTACTGGTCCATTACAGTTCAGCACTGGTCCACAACTGGGCTAGCTCAGTAGAGTTAAATTGGTTAAAATGCTCGTTTTTCTTGAGTTCCATTTTGTCTTTGGGGACTTTCTCTGGATTTGGAGTAACTGGTCTTATAACAAAATCAGCTGCCACTTACATGTGCATGCACAGACATAAAATTCCCCAAAGGAGTGAATTCCAGACTTTTCTGGGTGTTTATATGCAAGTGTGTTTGCACAGCCATATTCTACAGGTGCAGATGGAACTGATCTTAGTCTAAACAGACTGAGAGCACTAATGGAGAGGGTTGCACTCTGTTGAGTGAATCTGTTTCATGAGCCAGCAGTGTGCCCAGGTGGCCAAGAAGGCCCATGGCATCCTAGCCTGGGTCAGAACCAGTCTGTTCAGCAGCAGTAGGGAAGTGATGGTGCCCCTGTACTTGGTGCTGGTGAGACCACAGCTTGAGTACTGGGTTCAGTTCTGGATACCACAGTGTAGGAAAGACTTTGAGATACTGGAGTGTGTCTGGAGAAGAGCAACAAGGCTGGTGAGGGCTTTGGAGGGTATCATACAATGAGCACCTGAGGGAACTGGAGTTGTTTAGTCTGGGGAAGAGAGGGCTGAAGGCAGATCTTGCTGCTCTCCACAACCACCTGAAAGGAGGCTGGAATGATGCTGGTCTTGGTCTCTTCTCCCAGGTAACCAGTGACAGGATAAGAGGAAATGAGTTAAAGTTGTGCCAGGGGAGGTTTAGATTAGACATTAGGAAAAACTTCTCACTGAGGGAGTGGTGAGAGTTTGGAAGAGTCTGCCCAGAGAGGTGGTGCAGTCACCATCCCTGGAGGTGTTCAAGAATCATGTAGGCTTCAGGATATAGTTTAGTGGTCATGGTAGTTGGATTCACAGGATCACAGGGTGTTAGGGGTTAGAAGGGACCTTTGGAGATCATGGAGTCCAACCCCCTTGTAGAGCAGGACCATAATCTAGTGCAGGTCGCACAGGAAAGCATCCAGATGGGTCTTGAAAGTCTCCAGAGAAGGAGACTCCACAACCTCTCTGGGCAGCCTGCTCCAGTGCTCTGAGACCCTTACAGTAAAGAATTTCCTCCTCATGTTGAGGCGGAACTTGCTGTGGGGGTTACCATTGGACTCAATGGGCTTAAAGTTCTTTTCCAACCTTGATGATTCCATGATTCTATTTTTAAACAGCAGCAGTACCACATGGCAGAGCACAGATAAATTGCACTGACCTGAGCTGCTATCTTTTCTCAAATCAACCCAACCTCCCCAGCTCCCCTTCTTGAGTCCTGTAATGCATCCCTATTATCTTCACATTATGTGCTCCATTTCTGCTCTGCCAGCTTCAGGTTTGAGTGTTCTACCAGCTACTTGCCTTATTTTCTAATTCAGAACTGCGGAACAGGCTTGGTGGTCCATGTTTTGCAAGGAGTTGAGAGGCAGTGAAGATACAGCATTGGTTTGTTGTTTCAGAGCTTCTAACCTGTGGGAAAAGGGGACTGTGACAGCCCTCCCTGCTATTAGCTTTGTTGAGGGAAGTGGGACGGAGAGAATCATAGAATGGCTTGAGTTGGAGTTAACTTTAGTGCCTATTACTTGTATCACAGAATCACAGAAACATCCAGGTTGGCAAAGCCCCTCAGGATCACCAAGTCCAACCTAGAACAACTCTACAAGATTCACCTTAAACCATGTCCCTAAGTACCACATCCAAACCACCCTTAAACACATCCAGGGTGGGTGACTCCACCACCTCCCTGGGCAGCTCATTCCAGTCCCTGACCACTCTCTCCATGAAAAGCTTTTTCCTAAATTCCACTAGACACATTCCACTAGCCCAGGTTGCTCAAAACTTCATCCAGCCTGGCCTTAAAGCCCTTGCAGGGCTGAGTACCTTTTTGCTTTCCAAACCTTAGTGATCAAACTATTCCAGTGTGTGGCTACACTGCATTTGATGCAGCCTGGAATGCCATTGGCCTTCTGGGCTGCACTGTTGGCTCATGTCCAGCTTCTCATCCAGCAGACATGAATCAGAAGACTGTGGCTTTCATATGATAAAAAGTTGAAGGAATGCTTGTTAGGAGCCTGGCCCCATCACAAATAATTCGAGACTGCTTTCATACTGGCTAAGATTTTCCTAGCTCTTTCCTCATGTCAAGTCAGAAAGCAGTTTTTGCTCTGCCAAAGACAAATGTAGAGGCCAAGCAAACACAGCTTTTGGTAAACAATGAGTTGTTCCTGATCTTCTCCAAACAATATCAGTGTTTTGCTTGGGGGGAAATTCAGGGAAGGAGGAAGCAGATGAGCCTCTGATCCCTGTGCAAGGGATAGGCTACTCTGAAATCTCTTCATTCCTCTGGAAAAGTGGAGTGATTGCTACCAGGAAGAATCAGCCTCTTTGTGGGCAAGGCAGGCTGTCTTCTTCATGCTGCCTGCATTCTTGGAAGGCAGACTGACAGAAGGGGGAACTTCCATGAGAGTGATCTCCAGTGACACATGACGAGGTGCCTGGAGCTGTGTCAGTAGGAAGCATCCTTAATAAATGGACAGGACCTCATACTGCACCAATCCCTCCTGTTGCCTTGAGAGCAGAGTTCTGCTCCTGGAGAATGCTGGCAAACAAACTCCAAGCCCAGCTGTGATGGAGCTTGAAGACATGAATGAACAATGCTGTCCTGGGGGCACTGATGTTGGTTGGAAAAACTTCTCACAGGACATTAGGACTTGGAAGTGCTGAATTTTAAGAATTTGAGGTTAACCGGGGTCAGTCTTTCCATTTGTAAGACTTGTTTCACCACTGATTCCCCTGTGATAAGTGGGTGGTGAGTTTTAAAGGTGAAACTGCTTGAGGGATGGGAATAGGTTTGCAGAATCCTCTCCTCTCACTGTGGAGCCCCTTTGCTTTAGAACAAAGTGTCCTTGAGGGCGGCACCACCTGCAGTGCTTTTGGGACTGCACAGGAGGATACCTGCCCCTTTCATCTCCCTGGGACCATTCTTTATGCTTCATTCACTTGGGTGCTTCCTGACATCATCTTGGCCCTTGGCTGTGCCACCCTGCTCTCATTTTTTCCAGCCTCCTTGCCAAAAAGTGAGAATTCTGCCCTGGCTGGGTTTCCCCAGGTCAGCAGAGCCTCAGTGCCTGCCTGCCATGGGCTGAACCAGAAGCCAGAGCTCAACTTGCCCTGGAGATGAGATCTCAGAGCTACAAGGAGTCAGTTCCCACCTTTGCTTGTGGTGCTGGGCTGAGCTGGAAGGTGGCTTCCAAGCCTGCCTGGCAGGCAGAGGCTGGCTCCAGCGAGGTGGCTCCCAACTTGTTCTGCACACAGGCAGGCACAAAGCTCTGCTGATTTCCTTGACCCCAGGCACCAACCATGCTTGGGAACTAGCTTGCAGCTCTGCTGCTTGCAGAGACAGACAGGAGCTCAGGGTTTGGGCTCCTAGTCTTTCTTTCTTCCACAAAGTGTAAAGAGAGCAGGATTCCAGCTCCTGGCCCTGCTTCTGGGCAGGGAGTGTCTCCTGGGAACCAGCTCTCTGTGCTCACAAGAACTAGCAGGAGACAAGGACTGAGTCTTGGCTGGCAGTGCTGGAGGAGTCATGAGACAATTAGGGAGATGTGTAGCAGTTGGGAAGTTCTGGCCTTGAGCTTGTCCTTGGAAGATGTCTTTGCCCTATATTTTTGGCCGAGACAGACTGTCACATTGAAGTGGGTGCTGGTGTGTGAGCCAAATTCATCTCTAGATCTTGTTGCTGCTGCCATTACTTATGCTAGAATCATAGAATGGCTTAGGCTGGAAGGGACCTCAGAGATCATCTACTCCAACCTCCCTGTCATGGGCTGTGATGCCTCTCCACCAGGCTTGGCTGCTCAAGGCTCATCCAACCTGGCCTCAAACACCTCCAGGGAGGAGGCAGCCACAGCCTCCCTGGGCAGCCTATTCAAGTCTCACCACCCTTGTACTGAAGAACTTCATCCTGATCTCCTGTCTAACCTTGCTCTCCCTCAGCTAAAAAAACATTCTCCCTCGTCCTATTGATGGACACTTATGAAAAGTCCCTCTGCAGCCTTCCTGTAGGATCCCTTCAGCTATTGGAATGCAGCTCTAAGGTGCCCCCAGAGTCATCTCTTGTCCAGGTTGAACAACCCAAGCTCCCTCTCTCATAGCAGAAGTACTCCAGCCTTTGGATCATCTTGGCCTCCTCTGGACTCTCTCCAACATTTCCATGTCCTCCTTATGCCAAGAACACCAGAACTGGACTCTATTCAAGGTGAGGTCTCAGCAGAGCAGAGTAAAGGGAAAGAATCCCCTCTCTTGCCCTGCTGACCACACTCCTTCTGATACAGTTCCAGCACTGTGTGGTCCTTTTTACTGATGGCACACCTTGCTGTGTTGCAGCTGGTTGTTTCTTCACCACAAATGCCACATATTGCCAAAAAGTCTGCCAGGCCTCTCATGAACTCTTGCCCAGTTATGACTACTAAACTCAACTAGATTATAAACTTGCTTTTAGGTACCATCAAACTTGTTACCCTTGTAGTAGAAGTCTAAGTCTGCTTAGTACAGGAGGTAGTGAAAAGTTTGCGTTCCTGCCTGCCCATCCCCTGTCCTGCATTGTCACTGCTCCTGTAAGGTAACTACAGAAAAGTGGATCTTGACAGCTCCTGGGATTTTTGTAGTTGATTCGTGTGAGTTTGGAGAACTCAGGGAATGATACGAAAGTCTAAATTTAGGGTGGACACAAAAGCTTTCCTTGTTGGCAGCTTGAAAAGATTGTGCTGAACATCGGTTAGCTTGATGAGTTGGCTTTTAATTTTAATCTCTCCTTGCTTGAGTTTGAAACTCAAACCATCCAATTGTGTCTCTTTTAAAAACTCAAGAAAGATTATTCAGAAGCTGTTTGTGAAAGTGTTCAAAATTTCTGGTGGTTTTTGGGCCAGCAATGTGCCCTTGTGGCCAAGAGAGCCAATGGCATCGTGGGGTGCATCAAGAACACTGTGTCCAGCAGGTCTAGGGAGGTTCTTCTCCCCCTCTACTCTGCCCTAGTGAGACCACACCTGGAGTATCGTGTCCAGTTTTGGGTTCCCCGATTGAAGAGAGACAGGGACCTGCTGGAGAGTCCAGTGAAGAGCCAGGAGGATGGCTGGGGGACTTGAGCATCTCCCCTATGGAGAGAGACTTATAACCCTAAGGCTGTTTAGCCTGGGGAAGAGAAGGCTGAGAGATCTGATCAATGTGTACAAATATCTGAGGGGTGGGTATCAAGTGGCTGGGACCAAGCTCCTTTTGCTGGTCAGCAGCAATAAGCCAAGGAGCAACAGCTACAAACTGGAACAGAGAAGGTTTCACCTCAACATTAGGAGAAACTTCTTTACAGTGAGGGTAACAAAGCCTTGGAGCAGGCTGCTCAGAGAGGTTGTGGAGTCTCTTTCTCTGGAGGCTTTCCAAACCCACCTGGATGCATTCCTGTGTGACCCACCCCTGGGTGATGCTGCCCTGGCAGGGGGGTTGGACTCAATGATCTCTGAAGGTCCCTTCCAACCTCTGATACTCTGTGATTCCATGAACTCTGGGAATATTACAAAAGCCTGAATTTAGAGTGACACAAAACTTTCCTTGTTAGCAGCTTGACAGGATCGTGCTGAGCACTGGTTAGCTTTATATGTTGGCTTTTGATTTTAATCTCTTCTTGCTTGAGTTTGAAACTTGAACCATCCAGCTGAGTCTCTTCTAATCGAGTGCTGTAGTATAAATCATAGAATGGTAAGGTTGGAAGGAGACCTCAAACATCATCCAGTTCCAACCCCCTGCCATAGGCAGGGACACCTCCCACTAGCACAGGTTACTCAAGGCCTCGTCCATCCTGGCCTTGAACACCTCCAGGGAGGGAGCAGCCACAACCTCCCTGGGCAACCTGTGCCAGTGTCTCACCACCCTCACTGGAAAGAACTTCCTCCTAACATCCAGTCTAAATCTTCCCTCTGCCAGTTCAAACCCATTGCCCCTTGTCCTGTCATTGTAAGACCTTGTCAATAGTCCCTCCCCAGCCTTCCTGTAGGCCNCCAGCAGGTCTAGGGAGGTTCTTCTCCCCCTCTACTCTGCCCTAGTGAGACCACACCTGGAGTATCGTGTCCAGTTTTGGGTTCCCCGATTGAAGAGAGACAGGGACCTGCTGGAGAGTCCAGTGAAGAGCCAGGAGGATGGCTGGGGGACTTGAGCATCTCCCCTATGGAGAGAGACTTATAACCCTAAGGCTGTTTAGCCTGGGGAAGAGAAGGCTGAGAGATCTGATCAATGTGTACAAATATCTGAGGGGTGGGTATCAAGTGGCTGGGACCAAGCTCCTTTTGCTGGTCAGCAGCAATAAGCCAAGGAGCAACAGCTACAAACTGGAACAGAGAAGGTTTCACCTCAACATTAGGAGAAACTTCTTTACAGTGAGGGTAACAAAGCCTTGGAGCAGGCTGCTCAGAGAGGTTGTGGAGTCTCTTTCTCTGGAGGCTTTCCAAACCCACCTGGATGCATTCCTGTGTGACCCACCCCTGGGTGATGCTGCCCTGGCAGGGGGGTTGGACTCAATGATCTCTGAAGGTCCCTTCCAACCTCTGATACTCTGTGATTCCATGAACTCTGGGAATATTACAAAAGCCTGAATTTAGAGTGACACAAAACTTTCCTTGTTAGCAGCTTGACAGGATCGTGCTGAGCACTGGTTAGCTTTATATGTTGGCTTTTGATTTTAATCTCTTCTTGCTTGAGTTTGAAACTTGAACCATCCAGCTGAGTCTCTTCTAATCGAGTGCTGTAGTATAAATCATAGAATGGTAAGGTTGGAAGGAGACCTCAAACATCATCCAGTTCCAACCCCCTGCCATAGGCAGGGACACCTCCCACTAGCACAGGTTACTCAAGGCCTCGTCCATCCTGGCCTTGAACACCTCCAGGGAGGGAGCAGCCACAACCTCCCTGGGCAACCTGTGCCAGTGTCTCACCACCCTCACTGGAAAGAACTTCCTCCTAACATCCAGTCTAAATCTTCCCTCTGCCAGTTCAAACCCATTGCCCCTTGTCCTGTCATTGTAAGACCTTGTCAATAGTCCCTCCCCAGCCTTCCTGTAGGCCCCCTTCAGATACTGGAAGGCTACTCTAAGGTCTCCTGGAAGCCTTCTCTTCTCCAGGCTGAAGAGCCCATAAACTTTAAAAAGGTTGTTCAGAAGCTATTTATGAAGGTGTTCAAATGATTTTGGTAAACCAAAGAATTAGATTTGCTTTACAAACATCTATCATTTTGATGAACAGCATTGCTTTGCTGTTACAAAATCTCCTGTGTGTTTCTGTGCTTGTCTGTATCGTTACTTGATTATTAAATACTCATTTCTTTTTCCTTCCCAGAGGATGCTAAGCAAGTTTTTGGCCAGACCACGATTCATCAGCACATTCCTTTCAACTGGAATTCAGAGTTCGTCCAGCTGCACTTTGGGAAGGACAGGAAAAGACACCTAACGTACCCGGAGTTCACCCAGTTTTTACTGGTGGGTCTGATGCAATTCAGCCTGTCAAGAGTAATAAGGATTCAAGGCTCAGAAGTATTTGCCAGCTTGCAATTTAACACTGGCCAAAAGATAGCCAAGTGGAGGCTTTTCCAGCCAGGGTGCTGCAGCTCAGAAGTGTGTTGATAAATAGGATGTGCTGGTGGTAAAATTGCTGATGGAGGCTACCTGGTGGTTGGGTTTGTTTTTTTTAATTCCCTTTTCTTCTTTTTACTTTTTCCTTTCCTTTCTTCCTTCTTCCTTTCTTCCTTTTTCCTTTCCTTTCTTCCTTTCTCCTTTCCTTTCCTTTCTTCCTTTCTCCTTTCCTTTCCCTTTTTTCTTTTCCTTTCCCTTTTTTCCTTTCCTTTCCCTTTTTTCCTTTCCTTTCCCTTTTTTCCTTTCCTTTCCTTTCCCTTTTTTCTTTTCCTTTCCTTTCCCTTTTTTCCTTTCCTTTCCCTTCCCCAGCTGTGTGCAGAAGCTGTTCTCATCCACACTGTTCTGTAGACAGAGATGTGAAATTAAAAACACAGACCTCAAAGCCTTAAAATTTCCTCTATATTTAAATCCATGAGTAAAACAAATATTTGGAATAACAATATGGAACATTTTGGCCTCTGTTGCCAGACTGGTATTAAAAAGTAGTTCTGTCTGTCAGCAGCANCTTCCTTCCTTTCCTTCCCTTCCTGTCTTGTGGCACCTGCTTTCCTTCCCTTTCATTGGAATTCTTGGTTATTTATATTTTAGTGTACTTTGTTACAGCAAGTAAAGCAGTCTGCTGATACAAAAGACTCAGATTGTCTGTATTTCAGCAGCACTGTTAAAAATAGCCTTCAGTAGGAAAAGTGATCCTTGAGGTGGTGCAACACGTGAGTTTCTTATTTGTATTCCTCCTGAATGCTTAATGCCTGTGTTAGTATTTACACCAGAGAGTTTTAAAATGGGAGCCTGCTTCAAGACTACAAGGTTGTTTTTTCTCTTGTTTACACAAGTATGTTAGTTCACAGTAGGAGGTAGTATCGTTTTGATGAGGAATAATTAAGATAATGCTATTGAGACAAATGTTTCAAATTGACTTGGTAGAACAGAGCCTAATTAACTTTGTATGAAGAGGATGTCAGGTATCACATGATTAAATGGTATTCCCTCAGGTTTTGTAGTGACTGTTGTAACTCCTAAGTAGCTAAGGCACAGACCAGGTCTATGACAGAATAGTGAACTANCCAAAGCTGTTCTGTGATTCTGTGTTTGCCAAACATGTTTAAGTCAGTGCTGATATCCCGTAAAGATGTTGTGCTGCAAGCACTTTCCACACACTTTTTTACTTCAGACATTTTTTGGATTATCAGCATCTCAGATAAGGAAATGCTTTGCTTGTGATGCCCTCCTTTCTGCCTTGCTGGTGATGCCTACCTGGTGATGCCTGCCTGGTGATGCCTGCCTGTGTGCCTGGCTGGTGATGCTTGGCTGGTAATGCCTGCCTGCGTGCCTGGCTGGTGCTGCCTGCCTGCCTGCCTGGTGATGCCTACCTACCTGGTGATGCCTTTCCTTCATGCCTTTTTTCTTGCTTGTGATGCCTCCCTTCCCTCCCTTCCCTCCCTTCCCTCCCTTCCCTCCCTTCCTTCCTTTCCTTCCCTTCCTGTCTTGTGGCACCTGCTTTCCTTCCCTTTCATTGGAATTCTTGGTTATTTATATTTTAGTGTACTTTGTTACAGCAAGTAAAGCAGTCTGCTGATACAAAAGACTCAGATTGTCTGTATTTCAGCAGCACTGTTAAAAATAGCCTTCAGTAGGAAAAGTGATCCTTGAGGTGGTGCAACACGTGAGTTTCTTATTTGTATTCCTCCTGAATGCTTAATGCCTGTGTTAGTATTTACACCAGAGAGTTTTAAAATGGGAGCCTGCTTCAAGACTACAAGGTTGTTTTTTCTCTTGTTTACACAAGTATGTTAGTTCACAGTAGGAGGTAGTATCGTTTTGATGAGGAATAATTAAGATAATGCTATTGAGACAAATGTTTCAAATTGACTTGGTAGAACAGAGCCTAATTAACTTTGTATGAAGAGGATGTCAGGTATCACATGATTAAATGGTATTCCCTCAGGTTTTGTAGTGACTGTTGTAACTCCTAAGTAGCTAAGGCACAGACCAGGTCTATGACAGAATAGTGAACTAGAGCCCAAGCCAACCTCATGAGGTTCAACCAGACCAAGTGCAAGGTCCTACACTTGGGGCAAAACCCAATATAGGCTGGGCAGTGCCTGGCTTGAGAGCAGCCCTGGGGAGAGGGACTAGGGGGTGCTGGTAGAGGAGAAGCTCAACTTGAGCCACCAGTGTGGACTAGCAGCCCAGAGAGCCAACTGTCTCCTGGGCTTCATCAAGAGAAGTGTGGCCAGCAGGTCGAGGGAGGGGATTCTGTCCCTCTGCTCCACTCTGGTGAGACCGCAGCTGGAGTACTGCATCCAGTTCTGGAGCTGCTGGAATGTATCCAGAGAAGGGCCACGGGGATGGTCAGAGGGCTGGAGCTGCTCTCCTGTGGAGACAAACTGAGACAGTTGGGGCTGTTCAGGCTGGAGAGAGGATTCCAAGGAGACCTTCTTGTGGCCTTCCAGTATCTGAAGAGGGTTACAGGAGAGCTGGTGAGGGACTTTTTAGGGTGTTGAGTGGTGATGGGACTAGAGGCAATGGAGCAAAACTAAAAGTGGGTAGATTCCAATTGGATTTTTGGAAGAAGTTTTTCACCATGAGGGTGGTGAGACACTGGCACAGGTTGCCCAGGGAGGTGGAATCCCCATACTTGAGTGTTTTTAAGGCCAGGCTTGATGTAGCTCTGAGCAACCTGATTTAGTGTGAGGTGTCCCTGCCCATGGCAGGGCGATTGGGACTAGATGATCCTTGAGGTCCCTTCCAACCCTGACAATTCTGTAAATCAGGAAAAGTTCTGAGGCTGCTCTGAAGATGCTGTCAGCACTGGTACAGACAACAAGGACCTTCCAATAATTAATTGTCCTAAGATGCTGCTGTAGCTGTGCACCATCAGTGCAGCCTGCTAGGATGCTCAGGCAGTGGCAGTACTTGGGTACATCCCTTTACCCACTTTCTGAAACACAGAAATTCCCCTGTAGCATTCTGTTGTAGAGGCTGGAGCTTGAGCACAAAAATGACTCTCAGCACAACTGGGAGAGGCATAGAAGTCTTCCTTTAAGCTCTGTAACCTTTGGTGCTCAGCCTTTCCTTCTGATCTTCTGCCTATGCATGAGTCAGTCTCCTTGGTCTGATGTCTAGACCTTGGACCTTAGACAGCAGGAGACCACAGTGGATACCAAATTACCTTCCTGCATTCCTGATGCGTGAACGCTCTTCACGTTGCATTTAACGTGGACCAGATGGTTCTGCTTCAGGTACTGCTTTGTAAGTACAATGCAATTTGCAACATTTAATGGAATAATCTGGCTAGATTCAAATTCATTCACACTGAGTCCTCTTATGCCCTGTGAAGTTGTTCCATATTCATTACCTGTCACAGCGTTTGGGCTAATCATCACTTCTGGCAAAGCTAAAGGTATGTAGAAAGTACCATTAGTATATTTTATCCCTGCAGAAGATGGATCTCTTCTGGCTTTAAATGAGAAGAGTTTCTGTGGGATTCTGAATATTTACATCCTGCCAGCACTCTTTTTGGTCTTCAAGTAACAGATGCCCAAAAGTATAGCCTCTAAACTGCTTGGCTCCTCCACACTTAACAATCTGTTTGCATCATCCCACAGCTCAAGGTGTGGGTTTGGTTTTTGGTTTTTTTTTTTAACCCTACTTCTCATTTTGCTAGCTTCAGATTTCCTCATATATTTCCACTCTGTCACATCTGTGCCTGGATATGGTCATGTTCCATCCTTGCTGCAGTAGCAAGGCTGCCTCACAAAGAGCAACACTGGTCCCTTTCTCAACATGTAAAATCAATTGCACACAATTAATTTTAACATCTGCTTATATGTTGGCTTGGTAAATCCTTTTCCAGATTGTCTGGGAATGTCTTTGTGCACATTGGTTAATGAAGTAGTTACTCTTTCTAATTGAAGCCTAGGATCTACTCCAGTGGGAAGGGACTGTGCAGCATCTGATGACTTGTAGGTTACAGAAACATCTATCCGGTTTGCAAAGCCCCTCAGGATCACCAAGGTCAACCTAGAACCCTACTCTACAAGATTTACCTTAAACCATATCCCCAAGCACCACATCCAAATGACCCTTAAACACACCCAGGGTTGGTGACTCCACCACCTCCCTGGGCAGCTCATTCCAGTCCCTGACCACTCTCTCCATGAAAAACTTTTTCCTAATGTCCAATCTAAACCTCCCCAGTCTCACCTTGAGGCCATTCCCCCTTGTTGTGTCTCCAATTCCCTGTGAGAAGAGACCAGCAGCAGCCTCTCCACAACGTGGAGAGGCACTGGGATGGAACCCAGACATAAATTTCTATCTGAGTGGAAAGTAAAGGAGCTTTTAATGAGCCGTAAGTGAAAGTCGAAGTAAAATATCTCTGGTAGGAAATGATTTGATGAAAATTCTGGAACCAGCAGTGCCTGCCATGATCTGCAAATTAATTTTTTAGAGAGTCTTATGCTACCTGGGGGAATTCTGAACTTCCAGTATCAAGGAAGAAGCTTTGTTTTCTAAGCATATTTAAAAGTACTGAAAGTCTAGTGGGAGAAGGTGCTTTGGGATGTGTAATTTGTGTTGCAAAGCACCGAGGATTGTGTTTCTTTAAACCATCTGTCTGGGGTAAACAATGTTGGGCTGAAATAGGTGAAACAATAGACATTATTGCAAGTCTAGATAGCAGCTCTGAAAAACAACAACTCTGCAGTTTGGGGCTTTCTATTTATTTTTAAGGTGCTAATTTTTTATATTAGGTGCATGTCCACAGCGTAGCTGATTCGCAGGTTGCTCAGATTGAAAGGGACCCTCAAAGGTCATACTGTCCAACACACCCTCCCTGCAGTCAGCAGGGACATCTCCAGCTAGATCAGCCTGCCCAGGGCCACATTGAGTCTGCTCTTGAATATCTGCAGGGATGGGGCCTCTGAACTGTGTCCAGATCACAGAACTTTAGAGGTTGGAAGGGACCTCCAGAGATCATAGAATCAGTTAGGGTTGGAAGGGACTACAAGAATCATCCAGTTCCAACCCCCCTGCCATGGGAAGGGACACCTCACACTAGATTAGGCTGTCCACAGTCCCATCCAGCCTAGCCTTAAACACCTCCAGGGATGAGGCTTCCACCACCTCCCTGGGCAACCCCTTCCAGGCTTTCACCACTCTCACACCGAACAACTTCTTCCTAACATCCACCCTGAATCTACCCATTTCTAGCTTTGTTCCATTCCCCCCAGTCCTATCACTACCCAACATCCTAAAAAGTCCCTCCCCAGCTTTCTTGTAGCCCCCTTAAGATACCGAACACAATAAGGTCACCTCAGAGCCTTCTCCTCTCTAGACTGAACAGCTCAGTCTCTGCCTCAGTCTCTCCTCATAGGAGTCCAATCCCCAGGTAGTAAAGAAAGTGGTGGAAGATCTTTCACTGCGTTTCCATGCTGGATGCTGCCAGCACGACACTGCCAGGCAGTTTCAGTGGTTACAATCAATTGGCTGGGAGAAGCAGAAGAAAGCAGCATTCGCAGTTTCCCCATATGTAATCCTTCTAAATTCAATTTATTTTCTCTTTGCTGATGCTGACACTTAATGACAAACATTCTTTGCTCATACATTTCCACCTGCTGGGTGGTGAGTATTTAGGGAGAGAAGAGTTACTATACATAACTCCTCTGTAGAGCTCTCTGCCTCCCAGGTAGCTGCCTGCCTTGAGCTGACGAAGGATTTTTGTGTTCTTGTGCTCTTCTTACTGTAAAGCTCTCAAAAACTGCTTGCTTCCAGCTTTCTGTTGAAATTACAGTCACAATTGGAGGGAAGCAAGAGCTTACATGGCCGAATCCAGCCAGAGTGAGCATTATTGCTGAATTGTAGCCCTTCCACATAGGGGGCTGTAATGTAAAGGCAACGTGACAGAACTGAAATGGTAACGCTTCCAGTGAGAACCCCCACAGATGCTTCTCATCTGAAGCAGAAATTCCTGAATTCTTCAACACAGCACTGAGACATTCATTGGCCAGTCCTTTCCCCCCTCCTCTCCCTCCACTTTTCTCTTTCTCCTTCTTTTCATTATACCTTTCAGGTACAGTTTTGTAATCAGGAATTAAGACTAAAGCAGGATGGTTCAGGAGGCTGAAATAAAAAGACAAGCCCCATTTGGGTGGCAGCATAGAAAAGGTTCCAGGGGGGTCTCAGAGCTGCCTGAAGGGATCCTGCAGGACAGTTGAAGAGGGACTTTTCCTGAGGGTGTCTAGCAACAGGACATGGGAGAAGGGTTTGAAACCAAGGGAAACTGGTTCAGATTGCATCCTAGGAAGAAGTTCTTCAGTATGGGGGTGGTGAGACTGGAATGGGCTACCCAGGGAGGTTGTGGATGCCTTCTTCCTGGAGCTGTTCAAGAGCAGATTGGCTGGGGCCTTGTTTAAGAGCAGTTGAGAGGCATCCCTGATCATGGCAGGGAGGTTGAAGTTAGAGATCTCTGAGGTAACCTAAGCCATTCTGTGACATGAAGTGAATGAGCAGAAGGAAGGATGGCAGCTGCAGACCTCAGGCAGGTCTGATCCTACAGCAGCTGAATTCACCTTTCACCCTTTACTTTGTTCTCTTGAATGCTGCAGTAACATAAATACCAACTTAGAGGAGTTTTTATTCACTGTGACTACACCTTGCTGGACATTCCTGACTAGTCTGAGTCTGCCTTAATGGGACTTGTAAGCCATGGATTTGCAAATAGAATGGAAATAGTAGGATAATGTCATGCTCCACTGCAAGATTTGCAGTGCTGCTGACATGTCACACTTTGGCTCTGATTCCATTTGTTGAATAGCTAATCATGGAAGTTACACACAGAATATCCAATTGAAATTAGATTTTGTTTTCTTAAGTGTGAGCTATCTCATAGGATTGCATCATACCAAACCTAACTGTTAAGTTGATGATTTTGAACCTAACCTTTATTTTTTCCCTTCTCCATGTGTTTTCAGGAGATACAGTTAGAACATGCAAAACAAGCTTTTGTGCAGAGAGACAATGCTCAGTCTGGAAGAGTCACAGCTATGGACTTCAGGGACATTATGGTCACTATCCGGCCACACATGCTGACTCCATTTGTAGAAGAATGTCTAGTTGCTGTGAGTAGTTCTGATATCCCAACTGGCAAAGAACTGGGATACACCCATGGGATTATTTTTGTGGTGTGCTTCAACTATCCCAGCTTTTGGATGCTTATTTTTAAGTTTATATCTGCACACATGAAAGGAGGTGTTAAAGAAGTGTGTGGACATGGCACTCTGGGACATGCTTTAGTGGCTGTGCTGGTGTGAGTAGTTCTGGTATCCCAGCTGGCAAAGAGCTGGAATACACCCATGGGATTATTTTTGTGGTGTGCTTCAACTATCCCAGCTTTTGGATGCTTGTTTTTAAGTTTATATCTGCACATGTGAAAGGAGGTGTTCAAGAAGCATGTGGACGTGGCACTCTGAGACAGGGTTTAATGGCCATGCTGGTGTGAGTAGTTCTGGTATCCCAGCTGGCATCTGGTATCCCAGCTGGTGAAGAACCGGGATACACCCATGGGGTTATTTTTTGGTGTACTTCAACTATCCCAGCTTTTGGATGCTTGTTTTTAAGTTTATATCTACACACATGAAAGGAGGTGTTCAAGAAGCATGTGGGCATGGCACCCTGGGACATGGTTTAATGGCCATGCTGGTGTGGGGTTGGAGGTTGGATTCAGTGACCTTAGAGGCTTTTTCCAACCAAAATGCTTCTATGATTCTGTATTTCTAACCCTTACTGCAGATTGTGTATCCTGAGTGTTAGTGATCTCAAGAGACAAAAGACAAAGCAGGTTGTTGGACCTTAGTAATGGCCTAGAAATGGAGAGTTTGCCTGTTTCGTAGAATCATAGAATGGTAAGGTTGGAAGGGACCTCAAAGATCATCTGGTTCCAACCCCTATAGTCAGGGACACCTCTCACAGGTCACTCAAGGCCTCGTCCAACCTGGCCTTGAACACCTCCAGGGAGAGAGCATCCACAGCCTCCCTGGGCAACCTGTGCCAGTCATTCCACCATAGTAAACTGTGTCAGGATGCCACTGCATCCCACTCAGGAAGTCATCTTCAAAGGGCTTGCTTTGTAATATCAATTTTAAGCTCCTGAGTGTAATTTCCCAAGCACCTGGGACAGTGAAAGAACTGGACCCACCCCCCGTGGGCATTCACTATGTATTAACTGATAGTTGTGCACTTAACTTCTTTTCAACCTGAAGTGCAGAAACCAAATCAAACATTGCAGTTCTGTAATTTCATTGGAAGAAAACCAGAAAAGAGATGAAGAGATGTTTGGCTTTGACCAGTTTCTAACCTTGGGAACTTGCAGCATCACTTTCTGAGTAATCCAAAGCCTGGCTTTGTCTAGGTTTAGAGAAACCTGTTTTGCTTTGGCTTGCAGGGAAGAATTCCAGGGAGATGTGTGAAGTGATGAGAACTGCAAAACCCTGCCCAGAATATTGGAAGAAGCATCCAGCCAGAAGACTTAGGGGCTGACAATGAGAGCTGATAGTTTATTCCTTGATTCTCTCCCCAGGCTTGTTATCAGCTTTCCTGGGTTATACAACTCTGTCATAAAACATAACAGAAGTTTGTTGGTTTTTTTTTTTTCTTGATTCTCCCTCAAGGTCAATTAAATTTTGGCAAGCTTCTCAGGAATTTGCTTCATTACTGATCTTAGGCTTTAAACAGGGAATCAATCCAATAACTTTTCTGTGTACAGACCAAACACTGCTCTAAAATAAAGGCTTAGGCTCAGTTCTCATTTGAGAATGAGTAACTGTTCAAACCTTATCGTTCCCCTTTTGTCTGCCTGCCTGATCTAAGCCTGGGAGCTTACCACTGCTTTTCCACGACTTGGATTGCCTGTGGATTGAAATGCTTCAGCTGACCTTTCTCAGAATGTGTTTTGCTTTTCCTTGGGATTTTTCTGTAGAGCAATATACTTTACATGTAGAAGTAGATTTCCTCATTACTAGAAATAAGCCAGCTTATGAAACATTTCCAACCGAAGCAGGGACTGAAACTTGAACTTTGTAAATTACTACTGGTTATGTCGTTATAATCCTGCATATGTGTTTGTTTAGGTTTGTAGGGTGGGGAGACTTTCACATTCTGGTCATGATTAGTTTCAGTAACATAAGAATCTTTCATGGTTTTCTTTATTTTGCAGGGTGGGTTGGGTTTTTTTTTTCCTCCTGCAAGCGAGCCTGTCCTACCGTTGCTCTCGTGAAATAACATTGTTTGAAAGCTTTTATTGCAAGGTTTTTCTTAGGCTTGTAACAGTCTTTCTTCTTTTACTGTCTTTACTCTAGGCTGCTGGAGGTACCACTTCCCATCAGGTCAGCTTTTCCTATTTTAATGGATTTAATTCTCTCCTTAACAACATGGAGCTCATTAGGAAGATCTACAGTACTCTGGCTGGAAACAGAAAAGACGTGGAAGTCACTAAGGGTTGGTTGAAACTTTGGCAGTCTGGAAGTTTCCTTGGGCATTTGGTTTTGGGGTTGGGTGGAGGGGAAGACCTCATCTGTGTGCTTTTAAATCAGTGGGAGGTGGGGGAGGAGAAAGCCTCATTAGCATTCCTTGGTATCCCACTCAGATTTGTATGCTCCTGTTGGATTCCACCCTCCAGGTTTTTCATTTTGTTTCAATCAGCAAAAGGTCCTAGTGGGGTGGGGGGGAGGGGAGGCAGAGTGAGGAAAGTACGTAAAGATATTTAAAAGTTTAAAAAAAACTTCCTAGGACTCCTGCCAAATTGGCAACCTATTAAAGTGACCTTCAAGGGTAGTTGAAGAATTCCATAAACTTGTAGTGGCGGCACAGTAAGCTGATCTACAAGCCTGGAACAAGATGTTATCTGCTCTATCTAACCACTTTTATAGAGAATTCCCTCTGCAATGCCAAAATTTCATTAATGTGGCCTACTGGGATTATGCATGAAAAGTTCCCCATCCCTTGACTCCTGAGGTTTGTTTTTTTCTGTTTGCTTTTTATTTGATTTTTCCCTCCTCCCCCAACCTCCTCTGACCTGCAGTTGATTGATACCTTATGGCAAAGATCCTAAATCCTGCTGATAGCACTGAAGGATAGAACATTTCAAACATGCCTTTGTGTAGTAGCAGGAGCACTTCTGTGGTGGAGCACTTTTATTCCTCTTCTCCTTCTCCTAACAGCATCTTCTACTTAATACTAAAATGCAAAGCAGCTCTGGAGTGCTCTGGATTATTTCTTCTGCTTTGCTTAGTTTTTTCTTTTACTAGGTAGGTTTAGATTGGACTTTAGGAAAAAGCTTTTCATGGAGAGGGTGGTCAGGGACTGGAATGAGCTGCCCAGGGACGTGGTGGAGTCACCAACCCTGGATGTGTTTAAGGGTGGTTTGGATGTGGTGGTTTGGATGTGTTTAAGGTAGGGTTATACTAGGGTTCTAGATTGGACTTGGTGATCCTAAGGGACTTTGCCAACCTGCATGTTATTCTGTGTTTTTATTCCACCCTTTTCCCTGCCCTATCAGCATCTTCTTTATACTAATATACCAAGCACCTCTGGAGTGCTGTGTGGTGTTTGTTCCAATTCACTTAGGTTTTGTTTTCTGTGGTTTTCACTCTGTTGCAGAAGAGTTTGTCCTGGCAGCTCAGAAATTTGGTCAGGTTACGCCCATGGAAGTTGACATCTTGTTTCAGTTAGCAGATCTGTATGAGCCACGAGGGTAAGTGGAGAATTCTCTCTCTTGGAAGCAGTTGGGAGGGTGATATTGGGGAATGGGAGAGTGCAGAGTAGTGGCCACATGCAGATGACTTCTGGTTGATCTGCAAGTCCATCTCTAAGCAAATGCTAAGCTGAATTCATTTCCTCAGGCGCATGACGTTAGCGGATATTGAAAGAATCGCTCCTCTGGAGGAGGGGACATTACCCTACAACCTGGCTGAGGCTCAGAGGCAGGTAAGGACAGAAGCCACTGTGATGTTGTTATCACTTTCCACTGCCAAGTAAATAGATAGCCAACCTCCTCCTGTGAGCTGCTTTTCTATTGTGTTGTGTAATATCTTTGAGGAGTAACTTCTGGTTAGAAATTGCTTTTAACTTGTGTCGTGTCCTGTCCATCTCTTCTCTGTGCCCCTTTCTCTCAGGCTGCATTTTGACAGGTTAAATGTGATTTGAGTTCAGAGTGATAATATAGATGTGAGTGTCATCCAGCCATATAGGAAATATGAAGTGTATACCTAATTAAGGTGTTTATGTTCTGCGATTCTGTTGCTCTCTGCTCTTTTTAATGAGGAAAGAAGACTTCCTGATTTGAATAGGGATGATGAATTCAGCAGTTAGCCTGCAAATGGCAGCCCTTGTTCTGAACACAGAGATTCACAGAATGGTTTGGATTGGAAGAGACCTTAGAGATCACCTGGTTCCAGCCCTCTTGTCATGGGCAGGGACCCCTCCCACTAGACAAGATTGCTCAAGGCTTCATGAAATCTGGCCTTGAACACCTCAAGGGAAGGGGCATCCACAACCGTCCTGGACAACCTCTTCCAGTCTCTCATCACCTTCAATGTAAAGAATTTCTTCCTAATCTCCAGTCTAAATCTGCCCTCCTGAAGCTTCAATCCATTCCCCCTCATCACTAGAAACCTTTGTAAAATATTTCTCCCCAGCTGCTCTGAGATTTTCCTGGAGCACTGAACAGCTCCAGCTCTCTGAGCCTGTCCCACAGGGGAGATGTTTCAGCCCTCTGCTCATCTTTGTGGCCCTTCTCTGGACTGCTTCATCTTATGCTCTGCTGAATGTCAAAATAGGAGAGGTTATATTTAGTTTACCATCACAGCCTCAGTAAAAACCTTAATCATCACTGCATTTGCAACACCTCAAAGTCCTTGGCTTTAGAAGATACAACAGCAAGCAAACTTGAGTTGTGGTTAAGGCAAGAAGAAAAAACAGGAGAGTGTTCTTCAAATGGCAAACTTCTTCACCTCCCAGTTTTCATATCGGTTTAGCCTATCTGATATTTTCACTGACAGGAGGTTCTGTACAGATAGATTTAAAACTAACCTTCTGTGCCTCTCTGTCTCTCTATTTTAAGGCAGCCTTAACTTTGTGTCTTGTGAGACTAAGAGGTTTTTGGTTGGGTTGGGTTTTTTTTTTTTTACTGCTCTGCTCTGGGTCTACACAGAGACGCCAGTTTGACCACAATGGGTTGATGCAGGCTACATTTTTAGGACTAGCAGGCTATAAGCCAGGGCTCTGTGTGTGTGTGTGTACACATGCTTCCCTTTCCCTCCTCTTTCTTCTTCTCCTCCTCCCCACCACCATCTGAACACCACCACCACCACTCCAAGGCAGTATCTAGGGCGGTGGTTTTTTGTTTGTTTGAGGAGTGACTAAATATTGACTGTGCTAGGATGAATTCAGATGACTTGGCTCCCAGAAGCTCACCATCTATTCCTAGAAGAGTCCTAAAGGAGTTAAAAGCTTTTGCATTGGGTTGAGTATCGAGTGAAGTTAAGTTACAATAGGTGGCAGTAAAATGTAGCCAGAAATGTGGTGCTGAAAGGAAGCAGCTTCTTCAGTTTTTACTTTGGGGCCACTGTCTTGGAGAGGAAGGTTTATGCCGTTTTAAGAGACTGGGACACATGAACCTGCCTAAATCTTACTATTTCTTCTACCTATCTGTCCCACCTCTTTGTTTTCCATCCAATTGGTTTCCATCAGCTGCTCGATGATGAGACCAAAAAGATTTTCATCTGCATGAATACCCTCAATTTCTTATCTGGCCAACCCCTACATGAGAATATTAGCTAAAAGATCAACATTTTCAGAAGAAAAAAAAGAAAAAGAAGTATCACTATATTTATTTTGTCCTTTTACTTGTAATATCCTAAAAAAAAATAGAAATAAAGCATTACAAAAAGTGATAGTAAGTGTAGGAGGCTTAAAGACCCCAGCAGAATTTCTGTTTTCCTAATTCTTTTCTGTTGGTTTTAAATCTGCAGCACTTCTGAAATGTAAATTTTCGTTGGGTTGAATCCAGCACTTGTGGACTGTGAGCAAAGTGAAACTCTGGGTCTGCTTTACCAAACCTGATTTTGCTTTAGCTGATATGTATGAGCAATGCTTGCATACTTGTGTTGATAGCCTGTGAAAGTCCCTGGCTTTGGTGGCAGTAGCAGAGGAATCCCAAACTGGAGCTGCTCTTAGCTCTTAAGGATGAATGACTGAAGTGTGCATATTCAGACCACAGATTTTTGAGCTGAATAATTTTGTTGTGCTATCAATCTCTCTTTTCTTTCCTATTCCAATCTGAAGAGCCTACATTATAGGGCACTTAGAAATCAGGGGAAAAGTAGTAATAACAGAAAACAGAATCTCCAGTATATTGTGGCATTTTTTTTCCCCTGGATAGCTATGTAGTCACATCTGTCTGATCATGAGATGGCTGCTTGTGTGAGATAACCATGTTCTGATTATTTTTTTCTTGTCTCTCCTTTTATGTTAAATCCTGCCTCAACAGAAAGCTCCAGGAGATGTGTCTCGACCTGTCCTCATCCAGATTGCAGAATCAGCCTACAGGTTTGCCCTTGGTTCAGTTGCTGGAGGTTAGTCATGGCTGAGCAAAAAAAAAAAAGACTCATCTTCACTGTTTGGGTTTTGTCTTCTTTTCTTCTCCTTTTTTGCCTTTCATCTAAATGTGGAAGGCTGATCAGTCTTCCCTTTGGAGCCCTAAAGGCTTAGCTGTGTCTAAGGTTGAAGAGGAAGGGGCTGCCTGCTCTACAAAGAGTGCCAGGATTAACTGCTTGAAAGAGTCCAGTGGAGAGCCACAGAAAGGGTGAAGGGAATGGAACATCTTCCTTATGAGAAGAACCTGAGGGAGCTGGGGCTCTTTAGTTTGGAGAAGAGGAGCCTGAGAAGTGACCTCAGTCATGTTTATCAGTATGTAAAGGGTGAATGCTAAGAGCATGGTCTGCTCAGTGATGCCCAATGCCAGGACAAGGGCAAAGGGGTTGAAGTCGAGGCAGAGGAAGTTCCATGGAAACATCAGGAAAAATGTTTTCACTGTGAGTGTGACAGAACCCTGGAACAGGCTGCCCAGGGTGGGTTGTGCAGTCTCCTTCTCTGGAGATATTCAGAACCTCCCTGGATGTGTTCCTGTGTGACCTGCTGTAGGTGATCCTGCTCTGGCAGGGGAATTTGGACCGCATGAGCTTTTGAGGTCCCTTTCAATCCCTAATATTCTGTGATTCTGTGATTCACAAACCATTGGTGTTTGCAGGTAGTCCTATCAGCTGTATCATCAACTTCAAAAGAATCAAGTTAATCATGAGGTAGGGCTAAGGAAGTGCTTTTGGTTAAAACTGTGGGATACAGTTTGATGTATCCAGACTATATGGTGCAGAAGAAAAAAAAAAAGACACAACTGATACTGGAGACATAAATGTAGGTGTCAGTTGCAGTCAGACACTGCAAAAGCAAAATCCTGNAAATATTCCAATTAGCCTCAAACCAGCACATGTTTCCTTACAGATTGTTTTTGGTTCTTTTTTTTTCCTTTGCAGCTGTTGGAGCCACTGCAGTCTACCCCATTGATCTGGTAAAAACTCGGATGCAAAACCAGCGCTCTACAGGCTCCTTTGTGGGAGAGCTGATGTACAAAAACAGCTTCGATTGCTTCAAGAAAGTGCTGCGCTATGAAGGCTTCTTTGGCCTTTATAGAGGTAAGGTTAAAAGGTGCTCTATACTAATGGTAAGAGTTCAGTGGAACTCTGGATTTTTAAAGCTTAGCTTTTTTTTGTTAAGCCTTCAGTTTTGTCCGGTTTGTGCTTTTGCTTCTGCTCTGTTACAGGTGAAGGGTTTGCTTCTTCTTGAGTAGAACCTCATTGTAATGAGAATGGGCTGCCCAGGGAGGTGGTGGAGTCACCCAACCTGGATCTGTTTAAGGGTGGTTTGGATGTGTGGTGCTTAGGGACATTGTTTAAGGTGAATCTTGTAGAGTTCTAGGTTGGACTTGGTGATCCTGAGGGGCTTTGCCAACCTGCATGTTTCTGTGGTTCCATGAGGACCTCACTGTCCTTCCTCATCTGCAACAGGGCAACAGCAGCAATTTCCTACAGCAAAACCAGACTGCTAGCTATCTTTTCATTTCCTTAGCTATCCTTAGCACCAAGAATGTTTTGTCCTGTTTGGTAAGACGTTGGATCATCCAATTTTATTTTCTTTTGTTTCAGTGTTCTTCCTTATCTGTTTTCTTTCTATTTAAACCCACAAAAGCAGAGAGAAAACACCATACCTTGTCATTAACAAGATCTTTTTTTGTGGTATCATTTGTGACAGAAAAGGTCTCTCTGAACCAGTTGCCTGGGAAGAGTCATCAAGTTTTATGTTTGCCTCTTCTTATCTTGTCAGTGTTGAGTCAGCCAGGGAGGTTAGCTGAGTTGCAACCCACTTAGCTTTATATATGGAACCAATACACCCAAATTGTGAAGTTAGATGCTCCAGGCTCCCTTTGTAGTCAATGGAGAAAGCTCTAAAAGCTCATTTTTACCCTGTTCAGAGTGTGAAACATCCTCAATTTGGTTATCTTAGCTCACGTGGGCTTTTTCTATTTTCTCCTTGTTCCAGTTAGGGTGTAAATTCAGCCAGCACTGACAGAGTCTTGGAGAATCATGAACCACACTGCATGAGACTGCAGTTTTTCTCTGGCACTGAGATAAAAGCAAATTAGAGTTCTGATAGCTCAGTTACTGGGATCTCTTACCTCCCTCTGCTAGATTCATTGGGGAAGATTTGAAACTTGGTGTAACTTCCTTTTCAGCCAACTTGCTTAGAAACTTTGTATAACTTCTGAAAACAAGAACATGGTTGTGACAGAAATGGATTGCTGAAGGCATTTGAGGGAGGAATGAAGAACTGAGGATTTCAGGAAAATACTGTTATGATTTTTAGAACCACAGAATCATAGAATCTGTCAGGGTTGGAAGGATTATCTGTCCTATGGGCAGGGACACCTCACACTAGATCATGCTGTCTACAGCCTCATCCAGCCTGGCCTTAAACACCTCCAGGCATTTAAGATGTCGGGAAAAAGCTCTTTACAATGAGGGTGGTTGAGCACTGGTACAGGTTGCCCAGGGAGGTAGTTGAGGCTGCATCCCTGGAGATACTCAGGGAGCTCAGTGGGGCTCTGGGCAACCTGATCTAGTTGAGGCTGTCCCTGCTTACTGCAGGGGTTTGGATTAGATGAGTGTTGGAGGTCCCTTCCAACTCCACTAATTCTATGATTTGACAAATATATGTGCACAGAAAAAAAAACCAACAGAAACTTAGTTTGTAAAAGAAGTGCTTGAAACAACATTAAAATGAAGCAGTGTGGTACATGTGCACTCTTCAACATAAGAGCAGAGTTACTGGAGGTTGGCTAAGTAGCTCCTCTGCAGAGCACAGACTTGTAATTATTTCAGCACAATTGGAGATGGGAAGGCTCTGTTATTATTGACTGAGCTTGAGGCAGGTTCTTTTTTTATTTTATTTTTTGAGGAGGCTTAATAATTGAATAAAGAACATTGACATGGTTTCTTTTTTAAGGATTTCTAACAGCCAGAATCCTAAAAAGTCCCAATTATTGGCTAAAGTACAAAAGGTATTCCCTGCAAGTGTATCTCTGCTTCTTCCTGGTTACTGAAAGAGCCAAAATGCACAATTCCACTGTTCATCTGCTTTCTGGCTTATAAAACTCAAGCCTGGTGAGTGGGTTTTTAACCTGTGGAAAAAAGCCCTCAGGAATGTCACAGGTGCATGCTCTTAACTCCATTTCCTTGTGTTTTTGGAGTGATTGCTTCACTGCCAAAATGTTGGGGAACTTCAGGAACCTTCAGCACTGTAGCTTGTCCTTCTGTTCCCCATCCCTTTCACTCTCCTTTTCAGTCTTCCATGCAGGCTTGAATAGTGAAATCTCAGGCAGCTTGGCAGAGCTGAACTTCTAAACCCAGGGCAATAATCTCATTTCTGGATTATATAGTAGGGATTGTGTGATGGCAAAGAACACCATCATTTCAGAGACAAAGTGAGACCTCTGTTTCTCCAGTTTCTCTCTTAAAGGGCACTCTGATTTAACTTCTGGTTTTAAAGAATCAAATAGAGAAAACTCCTTCCACATGTGGACTTTCCTCTCTGCAGTTCAGGCTGTTGCTTGCTTTCTAAGGAGGTGATGCTGGAGAAAGGTAAGCAGCTGAATGCAGAGGGAATGATTCTGGTTAAGAAAATGTGAGAGGAGCTTTTTGTAGATTAGTATATGGACCCAATTTCAATTCTTACAGCAAGAACAATCTCATTCTGATCTTAAATACTGCATTAGATAAGAGAAACTACAGACTGGATCACTTTTAGTCATAGGTATCTGCTATTCTTTCTTACACCCTGGTGCACTCAGAGTTAAGTGGATGTGGAAGGTTTTCCCCACTGCAAGAAGGAGCAGTCATTGGCAGAATTCTCCTGCATGGCTGAATAATGATAAAAACCTTTAAAAAGATCATGAGAGAAACATTTGGAGCAGTTCCTTCTTTGTCATCATCTACTACTGCAAGGAAGCAAGCAGGAATTACAAACCCTTCTCTGAACTCAGCCCTTTCAGCTGATATTTTAAATACACAAAGCATGTTTCCATCCAGTGAAGTGAGCTGATTTTTCTTTTGTTTTTTAATTATTTTTATTCTGGTAATCATTATTACATTCCAAATTTTGAAAGGGCAAACCCACATGTTTCAAAGCCCACCATCTCAGATAAGGATAAATTACACCATCTTGTGGATATATAGAGAGTACTAAATTCTGGTTCATGTCAGTTTGGTTCTAAGGGTAATCAATGTTTCCACTGAGGAGATACTTTGATGTAACAACAAAAAAAAAAAAAAAACACCAAACAACCCAGCCAAACTAAACAACAAAACATAAACCTCTGGAGCATCTTTGTAATGTGCATTATTTCACATTACAAAGGGATCTGGATGCAATATTTCAGATGGGCTGTTAGAAACAGACGAAAAATTGACCTCAGATGTGCAGTCCTTTAAAAAATGATTTTTTTCTCAGCATGGCTGCAAAGAATCCTCATCTCCTCTACCTATAATTTACTGTTGTGTCTACCTTTATACCTGGAATACATATTTAGAATCTGGCAGGTATTTATATATATGCAAATAGAAGAGATTTTTGGAAGCTTTGATTTTGTCAACATCTCTTCCAGCTGATGAGGTCACCTTCATTTCTTAATATTCTTTTAATCAGAAGTCCACCTGATGAGTAGCAGAATGCTTCACAGTCTTTAGCAGTGCATCAAAGTAGAGGTTATTTCACCTATGCTAAATAGAAATCTGCTGGGATATTTACAGAGCAGAGATAAAACCTGGCTCATGAAACTGTTCAGTAGCCACTTGTAGAGGATGAAAAAGACAGGAAGAGCTGCAGAAGACTTTGTCATCTGTAATTGTTAAGTGCTGAGGAACTTGTTAGTTTTATCTCTCCTGCTGGTGCTTCTAGCACTGCAGTGATTCCAGATGCTTTTAATCTTTGATTTTACTCTCATTCATCAGCCACCTTCATTATTACTGATGGACTTCCATGCAGATGATATCAAAAGACACTTGCAAAAGCTTTCTTCCAGAAATATGCAATGAAGTGCAAGCCTAATTCTGTCAAAGCACAAAATCTTTAAGAAGTACCCCATGAGCCATGAGGGTGCTGGAACACTGCAACAGGTTGCCCAGGGAGGTGGTTGAGGCCCCATCCCTGGAGATGAAATTCAAGATTAGGCTGGACAGGGCTCTAGGCAACCTCATCTAATTGAGGATGTCCCTGCTGACTGCAGAGGGGTTGGGGTGGATGTCTTTTGGAGGTCACTTCCAACCCAACCCCATTCTGTGATTTCCCCTCTGAGGAGCTGTGTTTGAGTGGCAACTGAAGATTTCACTGCCCAATGTTAATTTCTGATGGGAATCCTATCATAGAGAAATTCAGCAGTGTTCTTTTTTTGCCTTTCTGTCAGAGGCCCAAAGAGTTTAAAATTATTTTGCTTTCTGCAGTCAGCAGAGAGAAAATCACATCAGTTACACAGTGTGAAACTGAAGTTTCACTGCTATAGAGATGAGGAAGAACACTTTGGCCAAATCTTTTTAAAGTTGATGGGTCACCTCAGCTGGGCTGGCTGAGCCATTGTGTGCATATTCCCAGGGTAGTTAGTAACTTGTATGATGTCACTGTCTGAATGCAGCTCATGGAGTTGGGGCTGTGCAGTCT